>CM065591.1:511586997-511619497 GCA_033119425.1 Bufotes viridis
TCACTAGGCTATAAGCCGAGATAAGGTTCTTCCCGGCAGATGTGGGCCTATCTAAGGGAGTGATTTTACCTCATCACAAGGCTATAAGCGGAGATAAGGTTCTTCCTGGCAGATGTGGGCCTATCTAAGGGAGTGATTGTACCTCATCACTAGGCTATGAGCCGAGATAAGGATCTTCCCGGCAGATGTGGGCCTATCTAAGGGTGTGATTCTACCTCATCACTAGGCTATAAGCAGAGATAAGGTTCTTCCCGGCAGATGTGGGCCTATCTAAGGGTGTGATTGTACCTCATCACTAGGCTATAAGCGGAGATAAGGTTCTTCCCGGCAGATGTGGGCCTATATAAGGAAGTAATTTTACCTCATCACTAGGCTATAAGCGGAGATAAGGTTCTTCCCGGCAGATGTGGGCCTATCTAAGGGAGTGATTGTACCTCATCACTAGGCTATGAGCCGAGATAAGGTTCTTCCTGGCAGATGTGGGCCTATCTAAGGGAGTGATTGTACCTCATCACTAGGCTATAAGCGGAGATAAGGTTCTTCCCGGCAGATGTGGGCCTATATAAGGGAGTAATTTTACCTCATCACTAGGCTATAAGCGGAGATAAGATTCTTCCTGGCAGATGTGGGCCTATCTAAGGTAGTTATTCTACCTCATCACTAGGCTATTTGCCGAGATAAGGTTCTTCCTGGCAGATGTGGGCCTAACTAAGGGAGTGATTGTACCTCATCACTAGGCTATGAGCCGAGATAAGGTTGTTCCCGGCAGATGTGGGCCTATCTAAGGGAGTGATTCTACCTCATCACTAGGCTATAAGCGGAGATAAGGTTCTTCCCGGCAGATGTGGGCCTATCTAAGGGAGTGATTCTACCTCATCACTAGGCTATGAGCCGAGATAAGGTTCTTCCTGGCAGATGTGGGCTTATCTAAGGGAGTGATTGTACCTCATCACTAGGCTATAAGCCGAGATAAGGTTCTTCCTGGCAGATGTGGGCCTATCTAAGGGAGTGATTTTACCTCATCACTAGGCTATAAGCCGAGATAAGGTTCTTCCTGGCAGATGTGGGCCTATCTAAGGGTGTGATTGTACCTCATCACTAGGCTATTAGCCGAGATAAGGTTCTTCCTGGCAGATGTGGGCCTATCTAAGGGAGTGATTGTACCTCATCACTAGGCTATTAGCCGAGATAAGGTTCTTCCCGGCAGATGTGGGCCTATCTAAGGGAGTGATTTTACCTCATCACTAGACTATAAGCGGAGATAAGGTTCTTCCTGGCAGATGTGGGCCTATCTAAGGGAGTGATTTTACCTCATCACTAGGCTATAAGCCGAGATAAGGTTATTCCCGGCAGATGTGGGCCTATCTAAGGGAGTGATTGTACCTCATCACTAGGCTATGAGCCAAGATAAGGTTCCTTCCGGCAGATGTGGGCCTATCTAAGGGAGTGATGTTACCTCATCACTAGGCTATGAGCCGAGATAAGGTTCTTCCCGGCAGATGTGGGCCTATCTAAGGGAGTGATTCTACCTCATCACTAGGCTATAAGCAGAGATAAGGTTCTTCCTGGCAGATGTGGGCCTATCTAAGGGAGTGATTGTACCTCATCACTAGGCTATAAGCCGAGATAAGGTTCTTCCCGGCAGATGTGGGCCTATCTAAGGGAGTGATTCTACCTCATCACTAGGCTATAAGCAGAGATAAGGTTCTTCCTGGCAGATGTGGGCCTATCTAAGGGAGTAATTCTACCTCATCACTAGGCTATAAGCCGAGATAAGGTTCTTCCTGGCAGATGTGGGCCTATCTAAGGGAGTGATTTTACCTCATCACTAGGCTATAAGCCGAGATAAGGTTCTTCCCGGCAGATGTGGGCCTATCTAAGGGAGTGATTTTACCTCATCACTAGGCTATAAGCGGAGATAAGGTTCTTCCCAGGAGATGTGGGCCTATCTAAGGGAGTGATTGTACCTCATCACTAGGCTATGAGCCGAGATAAGGTTCTTCCCGGCAGATGTGGGCCTATCTAAGGGAGTGATTTTACCTCATCACTAGGCTATGAGCCGAGATAAGGTTCTTCCCGGCAGATGTGGGCCTATCTAAGGGAGTGATTCTACCTCATCACTAGGCTATAAGCGGAGATAAGGTTCTTCCTGGCAGATGTGGGCCTGTCTAAGGGAGTGATTCTACCTCATCACTAGGCTATAAGCAGAGATAAGGTTCTTCCTGGCAGATGTGGGCCTATCTAAGGGAGTGATTTTACCTCATCACTAGGCTATAAGCAGAGATAAGGTTCTTCCTGACAGATGTGGGCCTATCTAAGGGAGTGATTGTACCTCATCTCTAGGCTATGAGCCGACATAAGGTTTATCCTGGCAGATGTGGGCCTATCTAAGGGAGTGATTCTACCTCATCACTAGGCTATAAGCGGAGATAAGGTTCCTTCCGGCAGATGTGGGCCTATCTAAGGGAGTAATTCTACCTCATCACTAGGCTATGAGCCGAGATAAGGTTCTTCCCGGCAGATGTGGGCCTATCTGAGGGAGTGATTCTACCTCCTCACTAGGCTATAAACGGAGATAAGGTTCTTCCCGGCAGATGTGGGCCTATCTAAGGGTGTGATTTTACCTCATCACAAGGCTATTAGCCGAGATAAGGTTCTTCCTGGCAGATGTGGGCCTATCTAAGGGAGTGATTTTACCTCAACACTAGGCTATAACCTGAGATAAGGTTCTTCCTGACAGATGTGGGCCTATCTAAGGGAGTGATTGTGCCTCATCACTAGGCTGTCGGCCGAGATAAGGTTCTTCCCGGCAGATGTGGGCCTATCTAAGGGAGTGATTGTACCTCTTCTCTAGGCTATGAGCCGAGATAAGGTTCTTCCCGGCAGATGTGGGCCTATCTAAGGGAGTGATTGTACCTCATCACTAGGCTATGAGCCGAGATAAGGTTCTTCCCGATAGATGTGGGACTATCTAAGGGAGTGATTGTGCCTCATCACTAGGCTATGAGCCGAGATAAGGTTCTTCCTGGCAGATGTGGGCCTATCTAAGGGAGTGATTGTACCTCATCACTAGGCTATAAGCGGAGATAAGGTTCTTCCCGGCAGATGTGGGCCTATCTAAGGGAGTGATTGTACCTCATCACTAGGCTATGAGCCGAGATAAGGTTCTTCCTGGCAGATGTGGGCCTATCTAAGGGAGTGATTGTACCTCATCACTAGGCTATAAGCTGAGATAAGGTTCTTCCTGGCAGATGTGGGCCTATCTAAGGGAGTGATTCTACCTCATCACTAGGCTATAAGCCGAGATAAGGTTCTTCCCGGGAGATGTGGGCCTATCTAAGGGATTGATTGTACCTCATCACTATGCTAGGAGCCGAGATAAGGTTCTTCCTGACAGATGTGGGCCTATCTAAGGGAGTGATTGTACCTCCTCACTAGGCTATGAGCCGAGATAAGGTTCTTCCCGGCAGATGTGGGCCTATCTAAGGGAGTGATTGTACCTCATCACTAGGCTATGAGCCGAGATAAGGTTCTTCCTGGCAGATGTGGGCCTATCTAAGGGAGTGATTGTACCTCATCACTAGGCTATAAGCGGAGATAAGGTTCTTCCCGGCAGATGTGGGCCTATCTAAGGGAGTGATTGTACCTCATCACTAGGCTATGAGCCGAGATAAGGTTCTTCCCGGCAGATGTGGGCCTATCTAAGGGAGTGATTGTACCTCATCACTAGGCTATGAGCCGAGATAAGGTTCTTCCCGGCAGATGTGGGCCTATCTAAGGGTGTGATTCTACCTCATCACTAGGCTATAAGCAGAGATAAGGTTCTTCCCGGCAGATGTGGGCCTATCTAAGGGAGTGATTCTACCTCATCACTAGGCTATAAGCAGAGATAAGGTTCTTCCCGGCAGATGTGGGCCTATCTAAGGGAGTGATTGTACCTCATCACTAGGCTATGAGCCGAGATAAGGTTCTTCCTGGCAGATGTGGGCCTATCTAAGGGAGTGATTCTACCTCATCACTAGGCTATAAGCCGAGATAAGGTTCTTCCTGGCAGATGTGGGCCTATCTAAGGGAGTGATTCTACCTCATCACTAGGCTATAAGCGGAGATAAGGTTCTTCCTGGCAGATGTGGGCCTAACTAAGGGAGTGATTGTACCTCATCACTAGGCTATGAGCCGAGATAAGGTTGTTCCCGGCAGATGTGGGCCTCTCTAAGGGAATGATTGTACCTCATCACTAGGCTATGAGCCGAGATAAGGTTCTTCCTGGCAGATGTGGGCCTATCTAAGGGAGTGATTGTACCTCATCCCTAGGCTATGAGCCGAGATAAGGTTCTTCCTGGCAGATGTGGGCCTATCTAAGGGAGTGATTTTACCTCATCACTAGGCTATGAGCCGAGATAAGGTTCTTCCTGACAGATGTGGGCCTATCTAAGGGAGTGATTGTACCTCATCACTAGGCTATGAGCCGACATAAGGTTCTTCCTGGCAGATGTGGGCCTATCTAAGGGAGTGATTCTACCTCATCACTAGGCTATAAGCGGAGATAAGGTTCCTTCCGGCAGATGTGGGCCTATCTAAGGGAGTAATTCTACCTCATCACTAGGCTATGAGCCGAGATAAGGTTCTTCCCGGCAGATGTGGGCCTATCTAAGGGAGTGATTGTACCTCATCACTAGGCTATGAGCCGAGTTAAGGTTCTTCCCGGCAGATGTGGGCCTATCTGAGGGAGTGATTCTACCTCCTCACTAGGCTATAAACGGAGATAAGGTTCTTCCCGGCAGATGTGGGCCTATCTAAGGGTGTGATTTTACCTCATCACAAGGCTATTAGCCGAGATAAGGTTCTTCCTGGCAGATGTGGGCCTATCTAAGGGAGTGATTTTACCTCAACACTAGGCTATAACCTGAGATAAGGTTCTTCCTGACAGATGTGGGCCTATCTAAGGGAGTGATTGTGCCTCATCACTAGGCTGTGAGCCGAGATAAGGTTCTTCCCGGCAGATGTGGGCCTATCTAAGGGAGTGATTGTACCTCTTCTCTAGGCTATGAGCCGAGATAAGGTTCTTCCCGGCAGATGTGGGCCTATCTAAGGGAGTGATTGTACCTCATCACTAGGCTATGAGCCGAGATAAGGTTCTTCCCGATAGATGTGGGACTATCTAAGGGAGTGATTGTACCTCATCACTAGGCTATGAACCGAGATAAGGTTCTTCCCGGCAGATGTGGGCCTATCTAAGGGAGTGATTTTACCTCATCACTAGGCTATGAGCCGAGATAAGGTTCTTCCCGATAGATGTTGGACTATCTAAGGGAGTGATTTTACCTCATCACTAGGCTATGAGCCGAGATAAAGTTCTTCCCGGCAGATGTGGGCCTATCTAAGGGAGTGATTGTACCTCATCACTAGGCTATAAGCCGAGATAAGGTTCTTCCCGGCAGATGTGGGCCTATCTAAGGGAGTGATTGTGCCTCATCACTAGGCTATAAGCGGAGATAAGGTTCTTCCCGGCAGATGTGGGCCTAACTAAGGGAGTGATTTTACCTCATCACTAGGCTATAGGCGGAGATAAGGTTCTTCCCGGCAGATGTGGGCCTAACTAAGGGAGTGATTGTACCTCATCACTAGGCTATGAGCCGACATAAGGTTCTTCCTGGCAGATGTGGGCCTATCTAAGGGAGTGATTCTACCTCATCACTAGGCTATAAGCGGAGATAAGGTTCCTTCCGGCAGATGTGGGCCTATCTAAGGGAGTAATTCTACCTCATCACTAGGCTATGAGCCGAGATAAGGTTCTTCCCGGCAGATGTGGGCCTATCTAAGGGAGTGATTGTACCTCATCACTAGGCTATGAGCCGAGTTAAGGTTCTTCCCGGCAGATGTGGGCCTATCTGAGGGAGTGATTCTACCTCCTCACTAGGCTATAAACGGAGATAAGGTTCTTCCCGGCAGATGTGGGCCTATCTAAGGGTGTGATTTTACCTCATCACAAGGCTATTAGCCGAAATAAGGTTCTTCCTGGCAGATGTGGGCCTATCTAAGGGAGTGATTTTACCTCATCACTAGGCTATGAGCCGAGATAAGGTTCTTCCCGGCAGATGTGGGCCTATCTAAGGGAGTGATTGTACCTCATCACTAGGCTATGAGCCGAGATAAGGTTCTTCCTGGCAGATGTGGGCCTATCTAAGGGAGTGATTCTACCTCATCACTAGGCTATGAGCCGAGATAAGGTTCTTCCTGGCAGATGTGGGCCTATCTAAGGGAGTGATTCTACTTCATCACTAGGCTATGAGCCGAGATAAGGTTCTTCCCGGCAGATGTGGGCCTATCTAAGGGAGTGATTGTACCTCATCACTAGGCTATAAGCCGAGATAAGGTTCTTCCCGGCAGATGTGGGCCTATCTAAGGGAGTGATTGTACCTCATCACTAGGCTATAAGCGGAGATAAGGTTCTTCCTGGCACTCGTCTGTCATCTTTTTATAATGAGATGTATTTATGAGACAAACATATAATGTCTGTCTGTTCATATAGTGGATCGTATTTAGTTTTGACACAAGTTAATCGATATATCACATATGTGTTGTTTTATATTTCACATATTGGTTTTATTTTGTTACATGTTATCATATATTAACGTATATATATCCTGTGTGTATCACCAGAAGCGTGTATACCTGAGGTATCTAGGAAAGCATGCTCAGTTGGATTTCTGCTCAGAAAAGTTGTGTTATTTCCATAAGATAAGGTGCCTGTGAAACCCAAAAACCACACATTTGTTGTCTACATTTTAGCTTTATGACGTGAGAACAGTTATACTGGTTTCTGGGAAACTAGGCTTTCAGTTGCTTCCAGTGTCGGGGGTCTGCCTCCCTTCTGATGTACGTCCCCGGTGGTGGATGTTACCACTTAACATGAAGTCACATTATATGAATTTAACTCCTAAAAGCTTCACATTTATAGGTTACACAACATTGCCGCCTAGGTATCGGCAGGTAACACTACACCGTTCACCACAAAGCATTCTGGGTAATGTATGACCTCACAGCGCCATTACCATATGTGCACACCCTCTGGTTTGGTTGGAAGACCGTTATCTAAAGGTGTGTATTCTTCTGATAAGTCTGTGAATATTAATCATAGACGGGATGAGAGGGGGGCCAGAAGAAAGAAAAAAAAGTTCTACAAACAAAGGACTAAAACAGAACGTGGTAAAGCTTTGGATTTTATCCTGGATCCCGGGGAACTCTCTGGAGCGCTGACCGTCCCTCCGGAGCCCTACTCACCTTTTGACCCTTGGTACCGTATATCTTGCTTATTGCTTGCGGTATTGATAAGTTACTCAGCCCGGTATATAGTCAAAGGTCCCCAATTGTGGATCTGTAATTGATAAGGCTTCTGGTCAAGTTTCATCATTCTCTTAGCAAAGATGCATATTGCTAACTGAGGATCAGACATTGGTACCTAGTCCCTTGGAAACTTTGTTATTCCCTAGCCTGATACCGAGCTGGTAAATTTATAGTGCCGCCATATACCTCAATTGGTTAAAAGGTGATAGAAAGGGGTTGATACCCCTACTTTTCTTTAATTTGGATTGTTGCATATCATTGCATTGATTGGCGATATTCAGTATTGATTGGAGGTAGCGGTATTATACTTCATTATCTATCACTGTGCGGGTTGTATTATCGATCTTGTATTTAGCTCCTATGTATAATAACCTCACATATATTTTTGCACAGATGATGGAGCCTCGTTTTCTTTCTAGTTGCACAAAATCATTAAGGTTCTCGCCAACGAGCTGAGAGGTTATTATGTCGCCCTCTCCTCAATAGGATCAATAACTTTGATATTTTTTCCTTTGATCCTTTCTTTTGTTTTGTTTTTTGTATATAAAGCATTTTGCGCTTTATATCCGCGACAATGCCTCCATTATTCCCCCCAGTAATAGTAATGCCTCCATTATTCCCCCGAGTAATAGTAATGCCTCCATTATTCCCCCCAGTAATAGTAATGCCTCCATTATTCCCCCCAGTAATAGTAATGCCTCCATTATTCCCCCCAGTAATAGTAATGCCTCCATTATTCCCCCCAGTAATAGTAATGCCTCCATTAGTGCCCCAAGTAATAGTAATGCCCCCATTATTCCCCCCAGTAATAGTAATGCCTCCATTAGTGCCCCAAGTAATAGTAATGCCCCATTAGTGCCCCAGTAATAGTAATGCCCCCATTAGTGCCCCCAGTAATAGTAATGCCCCTATTAGTGCCTCCAGTAATAGTAATGGCCCCATTAGTGCCCCCAGTAATAGTAATTTCTCTATTAGTGCCCCCATTATTATTAATGCCCCCATTGGTGCCCCTAGTAATAGTAATGCCCCCATTAATGCCCTTCAGTAATAGTAATGCCTCCATTAGTGCCCCCCCAGTAATAATAATGCCCCTATTAGTGCCCCAAGTAATAGTAATGTCCCCATTAGTTCCCCCAGTAATAGTAATGCCTCCATTAGTGCCCCCAGTAATAGTAATGCCCCCATTAGTCCCCTCAGTAATAGTAATGCCCCCATTAGTCCCCTCAGTAACAGTAATGCCCCCATTAATACCCCCAGTAATAGTAATGCCCCCATTAGTGCCTCCAGTAATAGTAATGCCCCCATTAGTGCCCCCAGTAATAGTAATTTATCCATTAGTGCCCCCCAGTAATATTAATGCCCCCATTAGTGCCCCATTAATAGTCATTCCCCCATTACTCCCCCAGTAATGGTAATGCCCCCATTAATGCCTTTCAGTAACAGTAATGCCTCCATTAGTGCACCCAGTTATAGTAATGCCTCCATTAGTGCCCCCAGTAAAAGTAATGCCCCCATTATTCCCCCCTGTAAAATATTCATTCCCCCATTATTCCCCCCAGTAATAGTTAATGCGTCTAGTAATAGTAATGCCCCCATTAGTCCCCTCAGTAATAGTAATGCCTCCATTATTCCCCCCAGTAATAGTAATGCCCCCATTAGCACCCCCAGTTATAGTAATGCCTCCATTAGTGCCTCCAGTAATATTAATGCCTCCATTAGTGCCTCCAGTAATATTAATGCACCCATTATTCCCCCCAGCGATACTAATGCCTCCATTAGTGCCCCCAGTACAGTGCTGTGTGTCTCTGCCCTACCTCCACTGTAATAATATACAGTGCTGTGTGTCATTATACTATACAATGTGCTGTAATATAATATATACTATACACTGTGAGCTATAATACTATGTCGGGTATTATGTGTGAAGGCCGATTTATTGGCCTGTATTTGTGGGAGGGGCGTCAGTAGCACATTTTTACTAGGCAGGCACCTCACTTGGGTGTGTCGACGGTGCTGTGTACCCTCCCAACCCGCCCTTCTTTTTCATAAACTCCTTGCAGGGTATGCCCCCTTTTAGTCATTCCTCCTACGCACCGGTTATGGCACAATTCAAGCCGCTTAGTTTAGTTAGTTAAGCAGGTAGACGGTTATGTGTCATAGGTAGCCCCGACCATAAATACTGTATACTGTGGGGTATTATATTATATACTGTACACTGTGGGGTATTATACTATATACTGTACACTGTAGTATATATAAAGTATACTGTCCACCGTAGTATATATATATATAGTATACTCTCCTTAGTAGTATATATACAGTATACTGTCCTGTGTAGTATATATACAGTATACAGTCCTCTGTAGTATATATACAGTATACTGTCCTGTGTAGTATATATACAGTATACTGTCCTCTGTAGTATATATATATATATATAGTATACTCTCCTTAGTAGTATATATACAGTGTACTGTCCTGTGTAGTATATATATACAGTATACTGTTCTCTGTAGTGTATATATATAAAGTATACTGTCCTCTGTAGTATATATATATATATATATATATATATATATATATATATATATATATATAAAGTATACTGTCCTCTGTAGTATATATACAGTATACTGTCCTCTGTAGTATATATACAGTATACTGTCCTCTGTAGAGTATATACAGTATACTGTCCAATATAGTATATATACAGTATACTGTCCTCTGTAGTGTATATATGCAGTATACTGTCCTCTGTAGTATATATACAGTATACTGTCCTCTGTAGTGTATATACAGTATACTGTCCTCTGTAGTATATATACAGTATTCTGTCCTCTATAGTATATATACAGTATACTGTCCTCTGTTGTATATATACAGTGTTCTGTCCTCTATAGTATATATACAGTATACTGTCCTCTGTAGTGTATATACAGTATACTGTCCTCTGTAGTATATATTTATACAGTATACTGTCCTCTGTAGTATATATATACAGTATACTGTCCTCTATAGTATATCAAACAAAGCAATAGCTGATCTTAGGGAGACCAGCTACAAAAATACCGTGGAGCCTCACTTAAGAGTCTCAAACACAGCAATCCAAAGTGCAAAGCTCCCTGGGAAACATAAAATGCAAAAAGATTGTGGAGCCCCAGTTATGGGTCTACAACACAGTGAAAGCCAGATATCCCTCAAAGGAAGGAAAAACAAGCAAAGGGGTGTCTCCATTACAGAGATCACCAAAACCACCATATTAAGTGGCCCCTATGTCAAAATCCCGCTCTTTACAAGCTTTAAGGATGTGACAGGAAGACCTAAGCAAGTTATCCATCCACAGACAGCTGTTTCGGGTGTTGCCCCTCATCAGTGTGGAGTAGGATTCTGGCTAACCGGGAGCGATGCTTTGGTGACTACTCAAACAAAGCAATAGCTGATCTTAGGAGACCAGCTACAAAATACCGTGGAGCCTCACTTAAGAGTCTCAAACACAGCAATCCAAAGTGCAAAGCTCCTGGGAAACATAAAATGCAAAAAGATTGTGGAGCCCCAGTTATGGGTCTACAACACAGTGAAAGCCAGATATCCCTCAAAGGAAGGAAAAACAAGCAAAGGGGTGTCTCCATTACAGAGATCACCAAAACCACCATATTAAGTGGCCCCTATGTCAAAATCCCGCTCTTTTACAAGCTTTAAGGATAGTATATATCCTTATACAGTATACAGTATACTGTCCTCTGTAGTGTATATACAGTATACTGTCCTCTGTAGTGTATATACAGTATACTGTCCTCTGTAGTATATATATACAGTATACTGTCCTCTGTAGTATATATATACAGTATACTGTCCTCTGTAGTATATATACAGTATACTGTCTTCTGTAGTGTATATACAGTACACTGTCCTCTGTAGTGTATATACAGTATACTGTCCTCTGTAGTGTATATACAGTATACTGTCCTCTGTAGTATATATATACAGTATACTGTCCTCTGTAGTATATATATACAGTATACTGTCCTCTGTAGTGTATATACAGTATGCTGTCCTCTGTAGTATATATATACAGTATACTGTCCTCTGTAGTATATATACAGTATACTGTCCTCTGTAGTATATATACAGTATACTGTCCTCTGTAGTATATATACAGTATACTGTCCTCTGTAGTATATATACACAGTATACTGTCCTCTGTAGTATATATACAGTATACTGTCCTCTGTAGTATATATACAGTATACTGTCCTCTGTAGTATATATACAGTGTACTGTCCTCAGTAGTATATATATACAGTATACTGTCCTCTGTAGTATATATACAGTATACTGTCCTCTGTTGTATATATACAGTATTCTGTCCTCTATAGTATATATACAGTATACTGTCCTCTGTAGTATATATACAGTATACTGTCCTCTGTAGTATATATACAGTGTACTGTCCTCAGTAGTATATATATACAGTATACTGTCCTCTGTAGTATATATACAGTATACTGTCCTCTGTTGTATATATACAGTATTCTGTCCTCTATAGTATATATACAGTATACTGTCCTCTGTAGTATATATATTTCCCTTATCGTCCCAGCACAGAATGGGTTAACGTTGACCTCTTTTGTCTGTAGGACCGCCTACCTAGATTTAAATAACTAAATAATTAAACAATTAAATAATTAATGCGACTATAAGCTCTGGTGATAGCAACTGCTCATTGTATTTTTCTTATGTCCTCATTCTGAGGAATCTGCCCACCTCTCTGGTGTGGTGAATTACGGCCACCTATGCCGTGGGGTGTGTCCCAGGCTCCAGGCCGAGTGTTCAGCATTGCCACGTGGTGTGTCCTTGGCGCTGACACTATGCTGCATCCACGATGTGCGCACCGGCAGGAAGCTCCATTGCGGTCTGATAGCCGCTGCCCTGCCAACTGATCGTGCGAGTGTGCCTGACGCACGGCATTGACGTCCTCAGCATGCCTCTCCTGGCCAGGATCGGAGCCACGGCCGCACTTCTGGGTCCATGTGCAGAGCGTCTGACGTCATCCCTCAGCGCTGAATCGTGCTATCTGGAGACTGTGGGGAGACACAGGAGGTAGTGTAGGAGCTGCTGATGTCATCAATCTGCGTCCAGGCCACCAGTATTGAGGTATTTAAGGGTGGATGCAGGCTGGAGCAAACTGCCATAAGTGCCTGGCAGCCGAGCTCCTGTGATATTAAAGTATTGTGTCAGCTGGGGCCCTTCTGACAGAGATCACCTTGCTGGATTGCTCACTGTGTGTTGTTTTACTCTGGTCTAGATGTCCAGTCTTTCCGGTTCGGGGGGAAAAAGGTCTAAGAAACACAGACACAGATATTGCCTATCATGTGAGCAGCCCCTAGCTGATGAGCATCCAGATGACTACTGTGGCAACTGTAATGAGGCTGATTCTGTCCATTCTCATAGATCTTCTGCTGGATCAAAGAGGTCAAAGAAGAAGCAATCCCGCTGCATTTCTTGTATTCAGCCCTTACCTGATGATTCACAGTCCAATATCTGCGCTTCCTGTACTCAGCACGAAGACGTGTCTGACGCAGAATCCAGAAGACTAATGAGCCTCTTGAAGTCTTTTCTGGCAAAGACAAAATGGAAGCAGTAGGCCAAGAGGAGAAAGCGGGACCCTCCTACCTCCTCCTCTGATGATGATTCTCTGACGTCTGAAAGTGAATATTCGGACTCTGATTGTGAAATCTCTAATATAGAGGAAAATTTCCTTTTTGATAAGAAAAATGCTAACCGCTTAATCAAGGAGGTAAAAGGAATAATGGAAACTAAAGAAGACCCCGTTGCTGTACAGGACAAGGAGAGTCTGTTTTATTTTCCGAAGAACAGAGCTTCAGTCCTTCCAAGCCATCCAGTTCTGGAGTCTATATTCCAGAAAGAGTGTAAATGTCCCCTAAAGAAAATGGATCCTGGCTCAAGATTCCGTTCTGTCTATAAGATCGATTCCACTGAGTCCTCAAGCTGGGAAATCCCGGCCAGAGTGGATCCTGCGGTGACAAGGTTGGCTAAAAGGTCCTTCTTTCCTGCAGATGACTCCGCGCTGCTGAGGGACCCGATGGATAGAAAAGCGGATAACCTGTTGAAGAGACTGCATTCTTACTTAGCCACTCTAAATAAAGCAGCCATGGCCGCAGTACCAGTAGCTCGAGCCCTCAGAATCTGGCTAAGCCATCTAGGAAGGGACATCAAGGACGGAATCTCCAGAGATGACCTGCTTCTTCAACTGCCGTCCCTTAAAATGGCCGCTGAATTTCTGTGCGACTTTCCAGTGCATTCGCTGAGATTTCTGGCTAAAGACATGGCTCTCTCAAATTCGATAAGAAGAACCTTGTGGCTTAAGTTATGGGCAGGAGATGTCGCCTCTAAGACCAACCTCTGCTCTTTACCCTTTGAGCCAGGGAAACTGTTTGGCTCTCAGCTGGACAAGCTATTAGAAACCAACTCTGATGAAAAATCCCTGAAGTTCCCTCAGTTTAAAACTAAAAATCGTACAAGAATTTTTCGTCCCTTCGGTAAGCAGCCTTACCGCAGAACAGGCTTTCGTGGACGATCTAGCAGAGGCCGATCGGACAGAAGAGTCTGTCCCAGTTCTTCTGAAAAAGCAAGAGGAAAGGAGGACATCAGTAAGAACTCCAAGACCGATTTCTGACGTTGAAAGCCAGTCTGTAGGAGGTCGTTTATCCCACTTCTATACCAACTGGGAAAGAATCACTACAGACAAGTGGGTTCTGGATCTAATAAGAGACGGATACTCGCTAGATTTTCTGCATCATCCAAGAAACAGATTTCTGTATCAAGGAGAAGACCCTCATATAAATCACCTTATGGACCAATTTCTAAAGAAAGGAGCTTTAGAACAGGTGCCAAGAGGTCAAGAAAAAAAGGGAGTCTACTCCAAATTGTTTCTAGTCCCAAAAGCAAGCGGGGATTGGCGTCTCGTTATGGACCTCAGATACGTAAACCATTATCTAAGAAAAATCCATTTCAAAATGGAAACGCTAAGATCGGTGGTGCCCTCACTTCAGCGAGACCAGGTCATGGCCTCCCTAGATTCGGAAGATGCCTACCTCCATGTGCCCATAAGATCTTCCTCAAGAAAATTCCTAAGAGTGGCCGTCAGGAAAGCAGGAAAAATCCTGCACTTTCAGTTCAAGGCGTTGCCCTTCGGGCTGACGTCCGCACCCAGAATCTTTACCAAAATATCAGTGGTAGCAGCAGTGCATCTACGCCTACAGGCCATTCAAGTCTACCCTTACTTGGACGACTGTCTGGTGGCAGCAGCAACGGAAGAACAGTTACAACTTTACCTCCGTAAACAACACTAATCAAAAAACCTTAATAAAAAACAAATTTTATTGACTCATTTATCATAAAATACTTCTATCACATAAAAAATTAATGAAGGGAAGTATTTATATTATTGTGAAGTATTTACCTCCGTACAGTCATCTCGCTTCTCCAGTCCCTCGGTTTTATAATGAGTTGGAAGAAGTCTCAGCTCTCCCCAACAACATCAAAAAGATTCTTGGGGTTGGTGATAGACACCCGCTGCATGAAGGTTCTTCTTCCGTCAGACAAGATTCGGAAGATCAGAGAGGAAGTGAGAACCTTGAGGTCCATTCACAAGCCATCTATACGCAGAGTGATGAAGACCTTGGGCCATCTGACTTCAACCATAGATGCGGTCCCCTGGGCGCCGATCCATATGCGAGACCTTCAATGGAATATGATACAGGCAAGACGCGCCAGTCATCACGATTTGGAGAAGAGATTCAGCCTAAAGTCATCCGTTATTCAGAGTCTGAACTGGTGGTTACAGACAAAGAATCTCACAGTAGGGAAATCATTTCAGTATCTGCCGCCTATATTATTGACCACGGATGCTTCAGCCAGAGGCTGGGGAGCTCATGTGCAGAACAGATGGATCCAAGGGAAATGGTCTCCCCAGGATCTGTGACAGTCCTCGAACTTCAAGGAAATGAAGACTGTTCTGAAATCGCTATTCCATTTTCAAACTCTCCTGGAAGGAAAGTCCGTGCTGATTCGTTCAGACAACCTCCCCACTGTGTTCTATCTGAACAAACAGGGAGGAACGAAGAGCCTGTCCTTGATGAAATTATGCAAGCGGATTTTCACCTGGGCAGAATCACATCTTCTGCAATTAAGAGCGATTCATATAAGAGGCTGTTACAATATACAAGCAGATCGTCTGAGTCGGATGACAGTCAGTCCGAGCGAGTGGGGCTCGAATCCGATTTACTTCAATCAAATCATAACCAGGTGGGGTTGTCCAACCTGGGATCTGATGGTGTGGCGAAATCAACCTGGACACTGGGTGCTGGAGAAGTCTTGTTGCCCACCTGCTGCCCCAGGATTATGGGCCCTCTCATCAGCCTCTTAAACCCCATGGCGATGTGACTGTGTTTGTGGCATCTGAGCGCTGTTCGGATATATTGAGCGCTCGGATCCAAGCCATCTGGGTATAGGCTGAATGTGGGGGTCCTGTTCAGCATAATAGGAGTTATGTATATTTGTGTATTTTTGTGTCTTTTCACTAACATGCGCACAATGGAGTTTTGCCTCTGTCCTGGGAGATAATTGCATTACTTCCCAGTTGTCTCCAGTACAGAGGACTCTGTGACCTACTGCCAGCATGGCTTTCCGGCCCAAACCAGTTCCACAAAGACACTTTTTACTCATTTCTGAACCCCTGGTCTAACTCGTACCATTTTTGGATATGTTGTTCCCCCGAATGGATTGATGATGAATATGTAATTTTTATTGAAATCCCATGCAGAGTTTTGAAGTTATGAACGTTGTATAAAACTGTATATTTCCTGCCAGTGATAATAAGTTCGTCCATTGTGTTTAGTAATTATATCACAGGCAGAGGGGAGGAATGTGCACTCTGTGCGGGAGGGTCATTCCATTGTTATTTTATGATTTGTTAATGTAGAAGTCCAGGGGGTATTCCTCTGGACTGAACATGTGAATAAAGAGGCTGTACGGGCCAGTACATGGGGTCTGCTTAACCCTCAAGCGAAGTGTCGTCTCGTTCTTGGGGGGAATTGGATTGTATGCGGTTACAGTGCGACTGCCAGGAGTGTAAACTGTTCCTAGGGTTTTTCCTGTTCGGCTGTATACTGTTTCCGGTTCGGGAGTCTGGAGCATTCATGTGCTTGCAGTTCGGGAAATTGGTGATTGCAGTAACTGCTGGTGTGTCAGAAAAGGGAATATCGCCTAAACGGAGCAGTGTGTGCGTAACGGTCCGTTACAATTGGTGGCAAGCGACGGGATCATTCCTACGGCCCAGAAGGACAGCTACAAGGCTACACCAGTTCCTGGATTACAACTTGAGGGCAGCGCTAGTACCCGTTCAGCGCCCCTATCAAAAAAAGGACTAAATTCAGCAGGGCAAGCATGGCGTCCAGCTACACTCAGGAGCAGTTGGACAGAGAGGTTAATGCGGTGCTGGCTGCATATGGACCCAACCCCTCAGAGAGAGTCGTGCAGCTCGTGAAGAGGAAAATGGGAGAGTACCTGCAGTTTAAAGCAGAGTGGGCCAGGGGGGAGAGACCCCAGTGGCCGAGCGAGTCCCAGGGAGCTGAAGTTGCCGTCCTTCCTTCCCAGCAGCAGTGTGTGCCCTTAGGAGAGGAGACAGTCGGTTCCTCTCCCCAACAGCCGAGTGCGTTACAGGGAGCTGAAGGTGCCGTCCTTCCTCCCCAGCGGCAGTGTGTGCCCTTAGGAGAGGAGACAGTCGGTCCCTCTTCCCAGCAGCCAAGTGGGGTACAGGGAACTGAAGGTTCCGTCCTTCCTCCCCAGCGGCAGTGTGTGCCCTTAGGAGAGGAGACAGTCGGTCCCTCTTCCCAGCAGCCAAGTGGGGTACAGGGAGCTGAAGTTGCCGTCCTTCCTCCCCAGCGGCAGTGGGTACCCTTAGGAGAGGAGACAGTCAGTCCCTCTTCCCAGCAGCCAAGTGGGGTACAGGGAGCTGAAGGTGTCGTCCTTCCTCCCCAGCGGCAGTGTGTGCCCTTAGGAGAGGAGACAGTCGGTCCCTCTTCCCAGCAGCCAAGTGGGGTACAGGGAGCTGAAGGTGCCGTCCTTCCTCCCCAGCGGCAGTGTGTGCCCTTAGGAGAGGAGACAGTCGGTCCCTCTTCCCAGCAGCCAAGTGGGGTACAGGGAGCTGATGGTGTCGTCCTTCCTCCCCAGCGGCAGTGTGTGCCCTTAGGAGAGGAGACAGTCGGTCCCTCTTCCCAGCAGCCAAGTGGGGTACAGGGAGCTGAAGGTGCCGTCCTTCCTCCCCAGCGGCAGGGCGTCCTGCAGGGAGCAGAGACAGTTGGTCTCATTCCCCAACAGCAGGACAATGTATCGAAAGGGGAGACAGTCGGTCCCCCTTTCCAACAGCAGAGAGTATGTCAGGGAGAGGCACTTCTTACCACCTCTCCCCAGCAGCAGCTTATTTACCAAAGGGGAGACCTTATTCTCCTAGATGGGGCAGAGGGGACCGCGGTCTCTGCACTGGGGCTACAGGGGGTAGGGACAGTCGGTCCTGTCCCCCAGCAGCAGGGAGGTTTATCCAAAGGGGAGACAGTCGGTCTCCCCCTCCAGCAGCAGGACCAAGTCCAGGGAGAGGAGTCTACTATCCCCCCTTCCCAACCAGGCTACTCCAGCTGAAGCGCGGGCACCAGGGCAGAGTACCACTGGCCTCTGCCCACTCAGCAACCCACAGATCCAGGAGACCAGTACCCAACACAGCCATGGTGGAGCCATTGGATGGAAACAGGCGACAAAGTTTCCCAGGTTCAGTAACCAAGTGTTGTGGGGGGGCTGCACTGCTGATTGTGTTTTGTGGGTGGGTTGCTGGACTAACCAAGGCACTAACCGACAGAAGATTAGGTACCTTGTTAGTCCTTTTGGAAAAGGGGAGAAATGTGGCGAAACCAACCTGGACACTGGGTGCTGGAGAAGTCTTGTTGCCCACCTGCTGCCCCAGGATTATGGCCCCTCTCATCAGCCCATGCTAAGCTTAAACCCCATGGCAATGTGACTGTGATTGTGGCATCTGAGCGCTGTTCGGATATATCGAGCGCTCGGATCCAAGCCATCTGGGGTTAGGGTGAATGTGGGAGTTCTGCTCAACATAATAGGAGTTATGTATATTTGTGTATTTTTGTGTCTTTTCACTAACATGCGCTCAATGGAGTTTTCCTCTGTCCTGGGAGATAATTGGATTACTTCCCAGTTGTCTCCAGTACAGAGGACTCTGTGACCTACTGCCAGCATGGCTTTCCGGCCCAAACCAGTTCCACAAAGACACTTTTTACTCATTTCTGAACCCCTGGTCTAACTCGTACCATTTTTGGATATGTTGTTCCCCCGAATGGATTGATGATGAATATGTAATTTTTATTGAAATCCCATGCAGAGTTTTGAAGTTATGAACGTTGTATAAAACTGTATATTTTCCTGCCAGTGATAATAAGTTCGTCCATTGTGTTTAGTAATTATATCACTGGCAGAGGGGAGGGAATGTGTACTCTGTGCGGGACGGTCATTCCTTTGTTATTTTATGATTGGTTAATGTAGAAGTCCAGGGGGTATTCCTCTGGACTGGACATGGTAATAAAAAGAGGCTGTATGGGCCAGTACATGGCGGTCTGCTTAACCCTCAAGCGAAGTGTTGTCTCGTTCTTGGGAGGAATTGGAGTGTATGCAGTTACAGTGCGACTGCCAGGAGTGTAAACTGTTCCTAGGGTTTTTCCTGTTCGGCTGTATACTGTTTCCGGTTCGGGAGTCTGGAGCATTCATGTGCTTGCAGTTCGGGAAATTGGTGCTTGCAGTAACTGCCGGTGTGTCAGAAAAGGGAATATCGCCTAAACGGAGCAGTGTGTGCGTAACGGTCCGTTACAGATGGCCTCCAGACAGAATCTGAAACTCCAGAAATTCTGTTCCCTGAGCAAGCACGACAGGCCGACAGTAGTAGACGCCTTCTCTATGTCTTGGAGTCACCTATTTGTCTACCTATTTCCACCATCACCCCTCATGCCGAGGGTTCTACAGAAGATTGCGGTAGAAAGACCCAGGGTGACACTAATAGCACCATTTTGGCCCTGGAGGTCATGGTTTCCTCTTCTTCTCCAACTTTCCAAAGGAAACTATTGAAAGCTTCCGAAAGTCCCCGACCTTCTCCTCCAGCAGGGTCTATATCACCAGAACCTAGACAGGTTACATCTCACGGCCTGGATGTTGAGAGAAGCAGATTAGAAGAAGAGGGCCTACCAGCTTCGGTCATTGACACACTGATTGATTCCCGCAAGCGCTCTACCAATATGAAATATGCCAAAGTATTAGGAAGGTTCCGGTCTTGGTTGTCTGAGAAAGATTATACGGAAATAAACATCTCCAGTATTCTCCAGTTCCTTCAAGAGGGGTTTGATATGGGCCTTAAGCCGAATACCTTAAAATCTCAGATGACTGCCATTAATATCTTGACAGAGAATAAATATCTGTTCCATCCTCTGATAGTCAGATTCTTCAAGGCCTTGAAGAGGCTGAGACCTGTGATTCACGAACCCTTTCCGGTGTGGAACCTATTCCTAGTACTAAGGGGACTCACAAAACCACCCTTTGAACCATTGGAACAAGTAGATATGAGATACCTCTCATGCAAAGTTCTATTTCTTGTAGCTATTACTTCAGAAAAAAGATTGGGGGAACTACGAGCCCTATCATCCAGACATCCATATATACAAATTCTTCCTGATGGGATATTAATTAGGACTATGCCTTCTTTTCAACCTAAGGTTCCTTCCACTATGAATATTAATAGGGAAACCTTTTTACCTACATTCTTCCCAAATCCGATTAATGAAGAACAGGAGCAACTACATATGCTGGATGTGAAAAGAGCGGTAGAGACCTATTTGCGAAGAACGGAAGAGTTCCGTGTAGACGAGAATCTTTTGCTGCTTTATTCTGGACCAAGAAAAGGGTAAGCGCCATCCAAGGATTCACTCGCCCGGTGGATAAAGACCACGATCACAGAAACCTACTTGTTAGAGGGGGAAACTCCACCCCTTTCCATCAAGGCTCATTCCACAAGGTCGGCAGCAGCCTCCTGGGCAGAATACGGGCAGGTGTCTATACAAGAAATCTGCAGCGCAGCCTCTTGGTCCACTCCTTCCACCTTCGCAAAACATTATCGACTCGACATCGATTCCAGGAGCTCAGCCTTTGGCACAGGCGTTCTAAGTTCGGTTTCGGTATAATCCCCCCCCTTTGGAATCTATAAAAATCCCATTCTGTGCTGCCGAGGACGATGAGGGAAAGTAGAAAATTGATACCTGGAATTTTACTTTCCTTGAGTCCGAAGGCAGCACAGGCTTAGGCCTCTTTCACACTAGCGTTTTAGCTTTCCGTCCTAGAGATCTGTCCTCGGGTCTCTAGGATGGAAAGATACTAATCAGGATTATCTCCATGCATCCTGAATGGAGAGAAATCCGTTCAGGATGCATCAGGATGTCCTCAGTTCAGTACTGACACGTTTTTTGGTCGCAGCAAAATCCGCAGCATGCTGCGGATTTTGCTCTGGCCAAAAATCCTGAAAGCATGCCGGAAGGACGGATCCGGAATTAATGCCCATTGAAAGGCATTAGTCCGGATCCGGCCATTAGCTAAACGTCGTTTCCGCGCATCGCCGGATCCGACGTTTAGCTTTTTGTCAATGGTTACTATGGCAGCCAGGACGCTAAAGTCCTGGTTGCCATAGTAAAGAGTAGGGGGAGCAGGGGAGCGGCATACTTACATTCCGTGCGGCTCCCGGGACGCTCCAGGATGACGTCAGGGCGCCCCAGTGCATAGATCACGTGATCGCATGGATCACGTGATTCATGCACGCGGGGCACTCTGACATCATTCAGGAGCGCCTCGGAGCCGCACGGAATGTAAGTATGCCGCTCCCCCGCTCCCCACTGCTACTATGGCAACCAGGACGCTAGTAACGTCCTGGCTGCCATAGTAACACTGAAAGCATTTTGAAGACTGATCAGTCTTCAAATGCTTTCAGTTCACTTGCGTTGTGCCGGATCCGGCGTGCACTTCCGGCGACGGAAGTGCACGCCGGATCTTCACAACGCAAGTGTGAAAGAGGCCTTACCCTCCCTAATAAATTGTATTTTTGTTCTGCAACTGTTTGGATCTATCTTTTTAATACAATGAGCAGTTGCTATCACCAGAGCTTATAGTCACATTAATTATTTAATTGTTTAATTATTTAATTATTTAAATCTAGGTGGGCGGTCCTACAAACAAAATAGGTCAACGTTAACCCATTCTGTGCTGCCTTCGGACTCAAGGAAAGTAAAATTCCAGGTATCAATTTTCTACTATATAAATGATACTGTCCTCTGTAGTATATATACTGTAACGGATCGACGGGCACCCCGACTGGGTACCTCCGTTAAAGGATGCTCCTAGCGTTTCCTGAGGACTCCAAGCACTCTAGCAGACACCTCAATCACCGAACCTGAGAAGCATACGAATCCTCTAAAGCCTCTGAATGCTGTAGACAGTTGAATAGGAACCATACGAATAGGTTTGCACTCCTAGCAATCAAACTGGAACAGCATGCAATAAATCCCCCCCAATAATGAGACGACACTTCACTTTGAGGGTTAAACAGGAACTCCAACTTTATTGAGGGCTACCTGCCCGGTATTTATGCAGGTCTCCCACCTGGTGGACACTCCCCTAGGGGACCAGAAGGAAGACTGCGACACGGGATACAGCAGCCAATCACACACAATGGGACAATACAGACACCCCCAGCATATCCCTCCCCTCTGCCTGTGATACAATTACCCTACACAGGTTAATGTAATCATCACAGGCAGGAGAATACACAATGTCTTCTGTCCTGGAGACAATCGAGGACTCATTCAATTATCTCTCAGGACAAAGGGAAATCGCCAATACACACGTGGGGACAATAGGACAGACATCATTATTCAATATACCATGTCCCACCCTTTACAGTACACAGACATTTAACATATCCCCAGATGGCTTAGGTCTGAGCGCACATTATTGAATGGCGCTCAGACCACACACATCCAGTTCCATTGCCATGGAGCTAAAGTCTTTCCCACAGTCTTTCATTATACGAATGGGCTGCATAGCAGAGCTATCTGGGGTATCACCGCTCAAACAGGACAAGCATACATGGGGCCATAGTCGCAGGGCAGGAGGCGAGCAAGCAGTCCCCTCCAGGAAACTGGGGCAGACTCTGGTACAGGGTCCAGTCCGCTACATTTCTCCCCTTTACCAAAGAGACTATCCAGACTCCAGACCTCCAATCGGTCTGGGGCTCTGATAGTCGGTCGGCCTTTCTTACCCGGTGTAGCTGTCCTGGTGTTCTCCTGCCACATGTATCCAGTGGGAAATCCATAGTCTGGGAAAAAAGTAGCCAGGGTGTCCTCTCTCCTGGTTGGATAAAGCTGTTGCTGGGGAGAAGGGGTAACAGGCTCCTCTCTCTGCGACGTCCTCTCTTGTATTATGGGAAAACAAACCGCCTTCTCTTCCAATACCTTGTCCTGTTGTTGGGGACCAGGACAGACTGTCCATATCTCCAGTGGTGCAGGTGCAGAGATTATGGTCCCATCTGCACTGTTGTGGGGTTTACTGTCTCCCCTTGGTGGGCTAGGCTGCTGCTGGGGAGGAGGGACAAGACTCTCCCCTCCTGGTAAAATATTCTGCCGCTGGGGAGCAGGGCTGACCCTCCGTACTCCCTGTAGCTTGGGCGCAGAGACCGCGGTCCCATCTGCGCTAGTGAGCGGCTTAGTGTCTCCCCTTGGTGGGTTATGCTTCTGCTGGGGAGAGGGGGTAACCAGCTCCTCTCCCTGAACAGTAGACTGCTGCTGGGCAGAGGGGGTAACAAGCTCCTCTCCCTGTACTGTAGACTGCCGCTGGGGAGCAAGGACGGCACCTTCAGCTCCATGTAACACCCACTGCCGCTGGGGAGCAAGGACGGCACCTTCAGCTCCCTGGGATACACACTGTCGCTGGGGATCTGGGCCGACTGCCCAGCATCCCTGTAGGGCCTGTAGAGAGATCTCGGTCCCATCTCCACCTGCCATCTGGTCTCTCCAGGACCAGTCTATGAGGTCCCCTACTTCTGCAGTTGGTAGTGAAGCAGGGGGTACCTCTGCCACGTTTTCCCAGCTGTAGGCTGGCAGGTCTGGGTCCGCCACCCAGTTTTCCTGTTCTGCGTCCATGCTTTGTGGCTGACATGAGTTGAGTAGTTCCACATATTCCATCTCCAGCTCTCGTTCCATGGCAACGAAACAGCGGAGATCTTCTCCCAGTCCAATAGATCTCGGGCCCCGTAGCATCTCACTTCGGTAATGATAGATAGCCCAGTACCGTGACTCTGCTGGACTGCCGAAGTCGACGTCCTCCGCTAAGGCTTTCCACAACAGGCCAGTACTCGTGTAGTTCTCCCCCTCTGGCTGGATGCCCTCTGCCCTCCACGTCTCTGGCTGGACAGTGCACCACCACAGTGCCCGGTATGAGGCGTCCAGGCTCAGTTCCCTTTCCACGAGGTACTCAAGTTGTCTTACCTGCTGCCCTCCGGGTTGGTCTCCCAGAAGCGGCATCCGCCAGGCCATTTGCTCCTCCAACTGGTATGCGACACCAGCTGTTGCCGTTGATACTGGACTTCCTCCAGGGCATCGTACCATAATTCTTTCCGGGCATTATCTCTCCATTCCAATTCACTCTCTTTCTCAGGTGTGTGTGCTGCCCAGGGGTCCACGAACCCCATTTTCCCAAATCTTTCTGTAGATAGGGACGCTGTATGAACCCTAGCGTCGCCCTCAATTTGTAAATCCACGAACGGTGTCTCTGAGCTGCTTTACCTCGCACGACGACGCCATCCCACCGCTTGCCACCAATGTAACGGATCACCTGGCACCCCGACTGGGTACCTCCGTTAAAGGATGCTCCTAGCATTTCCTGAGGACTCCAAGCACTCTAGCAGACACCTCAATCACCGAACCTGAGAAGCATATGAATCCTCTCAAGCCTCTGAATGCTGTAGACAGTTGAATAGGAACCATACGAATAGGTTTGCACTCCTAGCAGTCAGACTGGAACAGCATGCAATAAATCCTCCCCCAATAATGAGACGACACTTCACTTTGAGGGTTAAACAGGAACTCCAACTTTATTGAGGGCTACCTGCCCGGTATTTATGCAGGTCTCCCACCTGGTGGACACTCCCCTAGGGGACAAGAAGGAAGACTGAGACACAGGGGATACAGCAGCCAATTACACACAATGGGACAATAGGGACACACCCCCAGCATATCCCTCCCCTTTGCCTGTGATACAATTACCCTACACAGGTTAATGTAATCATCACAGGCAGGAGAATACACAATGTCTTCTGTCCTGGAGACAACCGAGGAGTCATTCAATTATCTCTCAGGACAAAGGGAAACCGTCAATACACACGTGGGGACAATAGGACAGACATCACTATTCAATATACAATGTCCCACCTTTTACAGTACACAGACATTTAACATATCCCCAGATGGCTTAGGTCTGAGCGCACATTATTGAATGGCGCTCAGACCACACACATCCAGTTCCATTGCCATGGAGCTAAAGTCTTTCCCACAGTCTTTCATTATATGAATGGGCTCCATAGCAGGGCTATCTGGGGTATCACCGCTCAAACAGGACAAGCATACATGGGGCCATAGTCGCAGGGCAGGAGGCGAGCAAGCAGTCCCTTCCAGGAAACTGGGGCAGACTCTGGTACAGGGTCCAGTCCGCTACATATACAGTATACTGTCCTCTGTAGTATATATACAGTATACTGTCGTCTGTAGTATATATACAGTATACTGTCGTCTGTAGTATATATACAGTATACTGTCCTCTGTAGTATATATATACAGTATACTGTCCTCTGTAGTATATATACAGTATACTGTCCTCTGTAGTATATATACAGTATACTGTCGTCTGTAGTGTATATATACAGTATACTGTCCTCTATAGTATATACACAGTATACTGTCCTCTGTAGTATATATACAGTATACTGTCCTCTGTAGTATATATACAGTATACTGTCGTCTGTAGTATATATACAGTATACTGTCCTCTGTAGTATATATACAGTATACTGTCCTCTGTAGTATATATATAGTATACTGTCCTCTGTAGTATATATACAGTATTCTATCCTCTGTAGTATATATACAGTATACTGCCCTTTGTAGTATATATACAGTATTCTGTCCTCTGTAGTATATATATATATATATATATATATTTATATATATATATACAGTATACTGTCCTCTGTAGTATATACAGTATACTGTCCTCTGCAGTATATATACAGTATACTGTCCTCTGTAGTATATATACAGTATACTGCCCTCTGTAGTGTATATACAGTATACTGTCCTCTGTAGTATATATAGAGTATGCTGTACTCTGTAGTATATATATACATTGTGCTGTCCTCTGTAGAATATATATATATATATATATATATATATATATATTATACTGTCCTCTGTAGTATATACAGTATACTGTCCTGTATAGTATGTATACAGTATACTGTCCTCTGTAGTATATATACAGTATACTATCCTCTGTAGTATATATATACAGTATACTGTCCTCTGTAGTATATATACAGTATTCTATCCTCTGTAGTATATATACAGTATACTGCCCTTTGTAGTATATATACAGTATACTGTCCTCTGTAGTATATATATATATATATATATATATATATATACAGTATACTGTCCTCTGTAGTATATACAGTATACTGTCCTCTGTAGTATATATATACAGTATACTGTCCTGTGTAGTATATATATACACACATTATACTATCCTCTGTAGTATATATACAGTATACTCTCCTCTGTAGTATATATACAGTATACTGTCCTCTGTAGTATATATACAGTATACTGTCCTGTGTAGTATATATACAATATACTGTCCCCTGTAGTGTATATACAGTATACTGTCCTATGTAGTGTATATATACAGTCTACTGTCCTCTGTAGTATATATACAGTATACCATCCTCTGTAGTGTATATACACAGTATACTGTCCTCTGTAGTATATATATACAGTATACTGTCCTCTGTAGTATATATACAGTATACTGTCC
Source organism: Bufotes viridis (assembly GCA_033119425.1). Classification (NCBI taxonomy): domain Eukaryota; kingdom Metazoa; phylum Chordata; class Amphibia; order Anura; family Bufonidae; genus Bufotes; species Bufotes viridis. Next base: position 511,613,605 of record CM065591.1, read on the forward strand.
TCTATGTAGTGTATATACAAGTATATATACAGTATACTGTCCTCTGTAGTATATATACAGTATACTGTCCTCTGTAGTATATATACAGTATACTGTCCTCTGTAGTATATATACAGTATACTGTCCTCTGTAGTATATATATATATATATATATATATATAATATACAATTATACTGTCCTCTGTAGTATATACAGTATACTGTCACTCTTAGTATATATATACAGGTATGCTGTCCTGTAGTATATATATACACTACATTATACTATCCTCTATAGTATATATGCAATTATATCTCTCTGTAGTATATATACAGTATACTGTCCTCTGTAGTATATATATACAGTATACTGTCCTGTGTAGTATATATACAGTATACTATCCTCTGTAGTATATATACAATATACTGTCCTCTGTAGTATATATACAGTATACTGTCCTCTGTAGTACATATACGTACTGTAGTATATCTACTGTGCTCTGTAGTATATATACAGTATACTGTCCTCTGTAGTATATATACAGTATATCTCTACATCTCTTGTAGTATATATACAGTGTACCGTCTCTGATTGTAATAGTAATATATACATGTATATACATATGTCCTCTGTAGTATATATACAGTGTACTGTCCTCTTGTAGTATATATATATTATATATATATATGTAGTATATATACAGTATACTATCCTCTGTAGTATATATACAATATACTGTCCTCTGTAGTATATATACAGTATACTGTCCTCTGTAGTACATATACAGTATACTGTGCTCTGTAGTATATATACAGTATACTGTCCTCTGTAGTATATATACAGTATACTCTCCTCTGTAGTATATATACAGTGTACTGTCCTGTGTAGTATATATACTGTATACTGTCCTCTGTAGTATATATACAGTGTACTGTCCTCTGTAGTATATATATATATATATATATATATATATATATTATACTGTCCTCTGTAGTATATATACAGTATACTGTCCTCTGTAGTATATATACAGTATACTCTCCTCTGTAGTATATATACAGTATACTGTCCTCTGTAGTATATATACAGTATACTGTCCTCTGTAGTATATATACAGTATACTGTCCTCTGTAGTATATATACGGTATACTGTCCTCTGTGGTATATATGCAGTATACTGTCCTCTGTAGTATATATACAGTATACTGTCCTCTGTAGTATATATATATACAGTATACTGTCCTCTGTAGTATATATACAGTATACTGTCCTCTGTAGTATATATACAGTATACTGTCCTGTGTAGTATATATACAATATACTGTCCTCTGTAGTATATATACAGTATACAGTCCTCTGTAGTATATATACAGTGTACTGTCGTCTGTACCATATATATATATATATTGTCCTCTGTAGTATATATACAGTATACTGTCCTCTGTAGTATATATATATATATACAGTATACTGTCCTCTATAGTGTAAATATATATATATATATATATATATATACAGTATACTGTCCTCTATAGTGTAAATATATATATATATATATATATATATATATATACAGTATACTGTCCTCTGTAGTATAGATGTATAGTACACTTTGCTCTGTAGTATGTATGAAGGCTGATTTATTGGCCTGTATTTGTGGGAGAGGTGTCAGTAGCACATTTTTCCCATGACGTCCTCGGCAGCACATGAAGGGTTAAATCGTCCCATCCCCGACCCAGGACCGCCCACCTAGATAATACAATTAAAAAATTAGCCATGTATAAAACACCCCCCATTCAGTACTCCTACGTGTTTTTTTAATGTCCTCATCCCGTAGGAAGATGCCCACCTTGGAAGCCGTAATGCCGTGGGGGGTGTCCCAGGCTCGTGGCTTGAGTTGCAGCTGCCATGGGGGTCTTTGGCGCTGCGCTTATGTTTCTCAGCGCCAGTCATCTTGCGCGGATCATAGGTATGAAGATTTCCTCTCTGTGGCCGCATGGGGGTAATGGCGGCACCTGCATTCAGGTGGAACGCCTGGTTTTGGCGCCAAAATCAAAATTTAAAGAGGTAATCTGAGCTTTCTAGCTGCCCTGGTGCCTTGGCAGCCGAGCTCTTGATCTTGCAAGGTATTTTTCTGATTCCTGAGCCAGGTTCTCTCCCTGGCTGTCAGTTGAGTGTATTATCTCTTGGTGTTAATTAATACAATTTTTGTATACCTTCCTCAGATGTCCAGCCAGTCCAGCAAAAGTGGGAAAAGAACAAGAAAGCACAAACATAGATTATGTCAAGCCTGTGACCAGCCCCTGCCTGACGACCATCCCTATGTTTATTATGGGATCTGCTATGAAGATCTATTATCCCAGTCTCCAGAGCCCTCTCCTAGACATGCCAAGAGACAGAAGAATAAGCAGACGCTATGCATATCCTGCATCAAGCCCCTGCCGGATAATTACACATCTAATATTTGTCCCGGCTGCACCCAACCTGAGACAGTATCTAAGGAAAATACGAAAAAATGTATTTCCCTGCTTGAATCCTTCTTGTCTAAGTCCAAGAAGCAGAATGTCCATAAAAAGAGGCGCACAGATCCTGTTTCTTCTTCCTCGGCAGAAGAATCATCACGCTCTGAAGGCGAAATTTCTTCAGAATCCGATTCGGAGTCAGAACTTACCACCGAAGATAATTTTTTATTCAAAAAAGATGACATCAACCGTCTTATTAGGATGTGAAACACATAATAGAATCCAAAAAAGAATCTTCGGCTGATCAGGATGAAGGAAACTTATTTTATTTTCCTAAGAAAAAAGCCCGCGTATTCCCCAGTCATCCGGTCTTAGACTCTATTATCCAAAAAGAGTGGAATCATCCTGTAAGGAAGATGGAAATGGGAAGGAGGTTCAAGGCTATGTATAAAATTGATCCGTCTGAATCTGAGAAATGGGAAGCACCCTCCAGGGTTGATCCGGCGGTGGCCAAATTGGCAAAAAAGTCCTTTTTTCCTGCTGACGATTCCACGCTGCTTAAGGACCCAATGGATAAAAAAGCTGATAATCTTCTAAAAAGGCTTCATACCTACTTAGCCTCCCTGAAAAAGGCCTCCATGGCAGCGGTACACGTAGCACGGGCCTTGAGAGTATGGTTAAGCCAAATAGGAAGAGATATTGAAGACGGCGTCCCTAGAGATGAGCTACTTCAACAGCTACCATCTTTGAAGCTTGCCGCTGATTTCTTGTGTGACTTCCCGGTAGATACATTAAGAGGCCTGGCTAAAAATATGGCTCTATCCAATTCTATCAGAAGATCTATCTGGTTGAAGCTCTGGTCGGGAGACGTTTCATCCAAGAATATTCTGTGTTGTCTTCCATTTGAACCAGGAAGACTCTTCGGCTCCCACTTAGACAAGCTCTTAGAAGACAATAAAGAGGACAAGACTCTTGAATTTCCTTTCTCACGTAAATTCCAAACCAAAAATTTTCGTCCTTACAAGAGACATCGTTTCCAGAGGTCCGAATTCCGTGGACGTTCAGGAAGAGGAAGATTTGACCGTAGGTTCCGAGCAAGATCCACAGAGAAAAGCAGAAAAAGACCGGAAGAGAAATCCACCAAACAGGACTTCTGACGCCAGAAGCGAGAGAGTAGGAGGTCGCCTTACTCTTTTCTTTCCAGCCTGGCGTACAATTACCTCAGATACCTGGGCACTAGAAGTCGTGGAGAAGGGTTACTCTCTAGAGTTCTTTCACTGTCCGAAAGACCGTTTTTTAGGAAATCAAGAAGAAGATCCTCGCGTTACTCGTCTAGTAATGGAATTTGTTCAAAAAGGGGCATTAGAACCCGTGCCAGAACATCTAGAAGGAACTGGAGTTTATTCTCGTGTTTTTCCAGTACCAAAACGAGGGGGAAATTGGCGTCTAATCATAGACCTTCGTTATGTAAATCAATACATCAGGAAAACGCGGTTCAAGATGGAGACTATAAGATCAATCGTTCCGCTGCTTCAAGAAGGTCACTTCATGGCGTCTTTAGATTTAAAAGATGCTTATCTCCACATCCCGATAAGAAGATCGTCAAGTCGATTTCTGAGAATTGCTATCTTTATAAAGGGAGAAATGTATCACTACCAGTTCCGCGCCCTGCCTTTCGGGCTTTTATCCGCTCCCAGGATCTTTTCCAAGATCGCGATCATAGCAGTAGCAAGTCTTCGTCTTCAAGCCCTCCAAGTATTTCCGTACCTGGACGATTGGCTGATTGTAGCACCTTCCAGGGAAATATTAAAGACCCACATTCAGAAAGTCATCTTCTGCTTCAATCATTGGGATTCCTAATCAACTGGGAAAAATCCGATACTTTCCCGTCAAGATCAAAAGTGTTCCTGGGTCTCCAGATAGACACGCGCACTATGACCCTCTTATCTTCCACCTCCCAAAGTCTCTACCCTGATGACGGAAGTGAAGACATTAATATCTTCCAAAGCGCCTACTGCCCACAGAATCATGAAGACGCTAGGTCACATGACCTCAGTTATAGATGCGGTTCCATGGGCTCAGATCCATACTCGACAGTTGCAACAGGACTTGCTGCAGGTATGGAAACACCAGCACAGTCTGTCAGCCCGTACCAACTTGAAACCATCTACAATTTTAGACCTCAAATGGTGGTAAAGGAAAAGAACTTGTCCCAAGGGAAATCTTTTCGCCTCGTGACCCCGATAACTATTACCACGGATGCATCCGCCCGTGGCTGGGGAGCCCATCTTCGGAACAGCTGGACACAAGGATTTTGGTCCAACAGAGACAAACAACATTCTTCCAATTTCAAAAAAACTGAAGGCAATCAAGTTGGCTTTGCTTCACTTTCAGGCAGAAATAGAGGAACAGGCGGTCCTGATTCAGTCGGACAATCTTCCAGCTGTGTTTTATATAAACAAGCAAGGAGGTACAAGAAGCCCTTCTCTCCTCAGGATGTGCAAGGAAATTTTTGTATGGGCAGAAGTACATCTTCAGCACTTAAGAGCAGTGCATATCAAGGGATCCTTGAATATACGAGCGGATCTTCTGAGCCGGAGGAATATCACACCAGCAGATTGGGAACTAAATCCCATCTATTTTCAGATGATCACAACCAGATGGGGATCCCCGGTGTTAGATTTGATGGCCTCCAGGCAGAATACGAAGCTTCCCAGATTCTGTTCTCTCAACCAGTGCGACAACCCCACAGCTGTGGATGCGTTCTCTATAAACTGGAAAGACCTTTATGTTTACATTTTTCCTCCGGTTCCTCTCATGTTGAAGGTCCTACAAAAGATAATGGTGGAGAAGCCTCAAGCAATAATAATCGCTCCCTTCTGGCCACGAATACCATGGTTCCCCCTTCTCCTCCAATTATCAAGGGGAGAATATTGGAAGTTGCCACTTTACCCAGATCTTCTCCTACAAGACAGACTTTTTCATCAGAATCTGAAAAACCTTCACCTTACAGCATGGAGACTGAGAGGTCCAGATTAAAAAACAAAGGTCCCTCGTCTTCTGTCATTAATACCTTGCTGTCTTCTCGTAAGACATCTACGTACCAACATTAAGTACAAGAAAATATGGAGAAAGTTTACTTCCTGGATGACGCAGTCTAATTACTCAGATGTCACAGTTGCATCAATTCTCCAGTTTCTCCAGGATGGGTTTCAAAAAGGTCTTACACCCAACACCTTGAGGGTTCACATGACGGCTATAAATGCCATGACTGAGAGCAAGTATGGTAACCATCCACTTATAAATCGTTTCTTTAAAGCCACTAAGAAACTAAAACCAACCCTCAGACACCCCATGCCTATATGGGACCTATATTTGGTCTTAAGAAGATTATTGGATCCTCCGTTTGAACTCTTACCGGATGTAGATCTCAAGTGGCTATCCTGCAAAG
>CM065591.1:511624497-511692634 GCA_033119425.1 Bufotes viridis
ACTGTGAGCTATAATACTATGTGGGGTATTATGCTATATTCTATACACTGTGAGCTATAATACTATGTAGGGTATTATACTATATTCTATACACTGTGAGCTATAATACTATGTGGGGTATTATACTATATTCTATACACTGAGCTATAATACTATGTGGGTTATTATACTGTATTCTATACACTGTGAGCTATATTACTATGTGGGGTATTATACTATATTCTATACACTGTGAGCTATAATACTATGTGGGATATTATGCTATATTCTATACACTGTGATCTATAATACTATGTGGGGTATTATACTATATTCTATACACTGTGAGCTATAATACTATGTGGGGTATTATACTATATTCTATACACTGTGAGCTATAATACTATGTGGGGTATTGTACTATATTCTATACACTGTGAGCTATAATACTATGTGGGGTATTATACTATATTCTATACACTGTGAGCTATAATACTATGTGGGGTATTATACTATATTCTATACACTGTGAGCTATAATACTATGTTGGGTATTATACTATATTCTATACACTGTGAGCTATAATACTATGTGGGGTATTATGCTATATTCTATACACTGTGAGCTATAATACTATGTGGGGTATTATGCTATATTCTATACACTGTGAGCTATAACACTATGTGGGGTATTATGCTATATTCTATACACTGTGAGCTATAATACTATATGGCTTATTATACTATATTCTATACACTGTGAGCTATAATACTATGTGGGGTATTATGCTATATTCTATACACTGTGAGCCATAATACTATGTGGGGTATTATACTATATTCTATACACTGTGATCTATAATACTATGTCGGGTATTATACTATATTCTATACACTGTGAGCTATAATACTATGTGGGGTATTATGCTATATTCTATACACTGTGAGCTATAATACTATGTGGGGTATTATACTATATTCTATACACTGTGAGCTATAATACTATGTGGGGTATTATGCTATATTCTATACACTGTGAGCTATAATACTATGTGGGGTATTATGCTATATTCTATACACTGTGAGCTATAATACTATGTAGGGTATTATACTATATTCTATACACTGTGAGCTATAATACTATGTGGGGTATTATACTATATTCTATACACTGAGCTATAATACTATGTGGGGTATTATACTATATTCTATACACTGTGAGCTATAATACTATGTGGGGTATTATACTATATTCTATACACTGTGAGCTATAATACTATGTGGGGTATTATGCTATATTCTATACACTGTGAGCTATAATACTATGAGGGGTATTATACTATATTCTATACACTGTGAGCTATAATACTATGTGGGGTATTATACTATATTCTATACACTGTGAGCTATAATACTATGTGGGGTATTATACTATATTCTATACACTGTGAGCTATAATACTATGTGGGGTATTATACTATATTCTATACACTGTGAGCTATAATACTATGTGGGGTATTATACTATATTCTATACACTGTGAGCTATAATACTATGTGGGGTATTATACTATATTCTATACACTGTGAGCTATAATACTATGTGGGGTATTATGCTATATTCTATACACTGTGAGCTATAATACTATGTGGGGTATTATGCTATATTCTATACACTGTGAGCTATAACACTATGTGGGGTATTATGCTATATTCTATACACTGTGAGCTATAACACTATGTGGGGTATTATGCTATATTCTATACACTGTGAGCTATAATACTATGTGGCTTATTATACTATATTCTATACACTGTGAGCTATAATACTATGTGGGGTTTATTATACGATATTCTATACACTGTGAGCTATAATACTATGTGGGGTATTATGCTATATTCTATACACTGTGAGCTATAATACTATGTGGGGTATTATGCTATATTCTATACACTGAGCTATAATACTATGTGGGGTATTATACTATCTTCTATACACTGTGAGCTATAATACTATGTGGGGTATTATACTATATTCTATACACTGTGAGCTATAATACTATGTGGGGTATTATACTATATACTATACACTGTGAGCTATAATACTATGTGGGGTATTATGCTATATTCTATACACTGTGAGCTATAATACTATGTGGGGTATTATGTTATATTCTATACACTGTGAGCTATAATACCATGTGGGGTATTATGCTATATTCTATACACTGAGCTATAATACTATGTGGGGTATTATACTATATTCTATACACTGTGAGCTATAATACTATGTGGGGTATTATGCTATATTCTATACACTGTGAGCTATAATACTATGTGGGGTATTATACTATATTCTATACACTGTGAGCTATAATACTATGTGGGGTATTATGCTATATTCTATACACTGTGAGCCATAATACTATGTGGGGTATTATACTATATTCTATACACTGTGAGCTATAATACTATGTCGGGTATTATACTATATTCTATACACTGTGAGCTATAATACTATGTGGGGTATTATACTATATTCTATACACTGTGAGCTATAATACTATGTGGGGTATTATGCTATATTCTATACACTGTGAGCTATAATACTATGTGGCTTATTATACTATATTCTATACACTGTGAGCTATAATACTATGTGGGGTATTATACTATATTCTATACACTGAGCTATAACACTATGTGGGGTATTATGCTATATTCTATACACTGTGAGCTATAATACTATGTGGCTTATTATACTATATTCTATACACTGTGAGCTATAATACTATGTGGGGTATTATGCTATATTCTATACACTGTGAGCCATAATACTATGTGGGGTATTATACTATATTCTATACACTGTGAGCTATAATACTATGTCGGGTATTATACTATATTCTATACACTGTGAGCTATAATACTATGTGGGGTATTATACTATATTCTATACACTGTGAGCTATAATACTATGTGGCTTATTATACTATATTCTATACACTGTGAGCTATAATACTATGTGGAGTATTATGCTATATTCTATACACTGTGAGCCATAATACTATGTGGGGTATTATACTATATTCTATACACTGTGAGCTATAATACTATGTGGGGTATTATACTATATTCTATACACTGTGAGCTATAATACTATGTGGGGTATTATACTATATTCTATACACTGAGCTATAATACTATGTGGGGTATTATACTATATTCTATACACTGTGAGCTATAATACTATGTTGTGTATTATGCTATATTCTATACACTGTGAGCTATAATACTATGTGGGGTATTATACTATATTCTATACACTGTGAGCTATAATACTATGTGGGGTATTATACTATATTCTATACACTGTGAGCTATAATACTATGTCGGGTATTATACTATATTCTATACACTGTGAGCTATAATACTATGTGGGGTATTATGCTATATTCTATACACTGTGAGCTATAATACTATGTGGGGTATTATACTATATTCTATACACTGTGAGCTATAATACTATGTCGGGTATTATACTATATTCTATACACTGTGAGCTATAATACTATGTTGGGTATTATGCTATATTCTATACACTGTGAGCTATAATACTATGTGGGGTATTATACTATATTCTATACACTGTGAGCTATAATACTATGTTGGGTATTATGCTATATTCTATATATTTATATGGATACACCTTAATAAAATGGGAATGGTTGGTGATATTAACTTCCTGTTTGTGGCACATTAGTATATGTGAGGGGGGAAACTTTTCAAGATGGGTGGTGACCATGGCGGCCATTTTGAAGTCGGTCATTTTGAATCCAACTTTTGTTTTTTCAATAGGAAGAGGGTCATGTGACACATCAAATTTATTGGGAATTTCGCAAGAAAGACAATGGTGTGCTTGGTTTTAACGTAACTTTATTCTTTCATGAGTTATTTACAAGTATATATTTGTTTACAGCCATTGACATGTCGCCGAGGTTAACACGTGAGAAGCAGATAGAAATTGTGTTGATGTCTGGTTAACGCAGTAACCGGGTCATTGCAGCAGATTTCAATGCCAAAAAAACCTACGAGACCACCCATCTCCCATGCTACAGTTAGCAAACTGCTTGCCAAGTTTCGTGAAACTGGTTGAGTGTGGGATTTGCCAAAATGTGGATGCATGAAATCTGTCACTAATGAAGAAACATCAGTGTCTGTCCTAGCTTCATTCAGCAAGAGCCCACAGCGTAGCACTCGGCGCATGTCACTGGAGAGTGGCATTAGTCAAACATCCCTTCGGCGGATATTAGCTACTCACAAATGGCACCCTTACAAACTCCCGCTACTGCAGCATCTCATCGAGGATGACCCAGATCGGCGGACTGAATTTGCAGAATGGGCAAAACAAAAATTGGAACAGGACCCTCAGTTTACGCAGAAGATTTTGTTCAGTGATGAGGCAAACTTTTATGTGAATGGCGAAGTTAACCAACAAAAGCACCGCTATTGGTCTGACACTAACCCACATTGGATAGATCCCTCCAAGACTGGTGTGGTATATGGGGTACAAAGATAGTGGGGCCATTCTTCATCAATGGAAACCTCAAGGCCACTGGATATGCGAAATTGCTACATGATGATGTGTTTCCCTCTTTATGCACTGAAGCTGGCACGTTCCCTGGGCTTTTCCAGCAAGATGGTGCACCACCACATTATGGGTGTCAGGTCCGAGCATTCCTAGATGAACAGTTTCCTGGAAAGTGCATTGGTCGTCGTGGGCCAGTTGAATGGCCCCCAAGGTCTCCCGATCTGACCCCCTTAGACTTTTATCTTTGGGGTCATCTGAAGGCAATTGTCTATGCTGTGAAGATACGAGATGTGCGGCGCCTGAAACTACGGATACTGGAAGCCTGTGCTAGCATTTCTCCTGCGGTGTTGCTATCAGTGTGTGAAGAGCGGGAGAAGAGGGTTGCATTGACAATCCAACACAATGGGCAGCACATTGAACACATTTTACAAGTGGTCAGAAACTTGTAAATAACTCATGAAAGAATAAAGTTACATTAAAACCAAGCACACCATTGTTTTTCTTGTGAAATTCCCAATAAGTTTGATGTGTCACATGACCCTCTTACTATTGAAAAAACAAAAGTTGGATTCAAAATGGCCGACTTCAAAATGGCCGTCATGGTCACCACCCATCTTGAAAAGTTTTCCCCCTCATATATACTAATGTGCCACAAACAGGGAGTTAATATCACCAACTATTCCCATTTTATTAAGGTGTATCCATATAAATGGCCCACCCGGTACTATAGAGGACAGTATACTGTATATATACTACACAGGACAGTATACTGTATATATACTACAGAGGACAGTATACTGTATATATACTATAGAGGACAGTATACTGTATATATACTACAGAGGACAGTATACTGTATATATACTACACAGGACAGTATACTGTATATATACTACAGAGGACAGTATACTGTATATATACTATAGGGGACAGTATACTGTATATATACCACAGAGGACAGTATACTGTATATATACTATAGAGGACAATATACTATATATATATACTACAGAGGATAGTATACTGTATATATACTACAGAGGACAGTATACTGTATATATACTACACAGGACAGTATACTGTATATATACTACACAGGACAGTATACTGTATTTATATACTACAGAGGACAGTATACTGTATATATACTATAGAGGACAATATACTGTATATATACTACAGAGGACAGTATACTGTATATAATGTCAGAGGACAGTATTCTGTATATATACTACAGAGGACAGTATACTGTATATATACTATAGAGGACAATATACTGTATATATATACACTACAGAGGACAGTATACTGTATATATACTACACAGGACAGTATACTGTATTTATATACTACAGAGGACAGTATACTGTATATATACTATAGAGGACAATATACTGTATATATACTACAGAGGACAGTATACTGTATATATACTATAGAGGACAATATACTGTATATATATATACTACAGAGGATAGTATACTGTATATATACTACAGAGGACAGTATACTGTATATATACTAGAGAGGACAGTATACTGTATCTATACTACACAGGACAGTATACTGTATTTATATACTACAGAGGACAGTATACTGTATATATACTATACAGGACAATATACTGTATATATACTACACAGGACAGTATACTGTATTTATATACTACAGAGGACAGTATAATATATATACTAGAGAGGACAGTATACTGTATATATACCCATCTTGAAAAGTTTTCCCCCTCATATATACTAATGTGCCACAAATAGGGAGTTAATATCACCAACCATTCCCATTTTATTAAGGTGTATCCATATAAATGGCCCACCCGGTACTATAGAGGACAGTATACTGTATATATACTACACAGGACAGTATACTGTTAATTTATCCTACAGATGACAATATACTGTATATATACTATAGAGGACAGTATACTGTATATATACTACAGAGGACAGTATACTGTATATACTGTCAGAGGACAGTATACTGTATATATACTACAGAGGACAGTATACTGTATATATACTATAGAGGACAATATACTGTATATATATACTACAGAGGATAGTATACTGTATATATACTACAGAGGACAGTATACTGTATATATACTAGAGAGGACAGTATACTGTATTTATACTACAGAGGACAGTATACTGTATATCTACTACACAGGACAGTATACTGTATTTATATACTACAGAGGACAGTATACTGTATATATACTATAGAGGACAATATACTGTATATATACTACACAGGACAGTATACTGTATTTATATACTACAGAGGACAGTATAATATATACACTACAGAGGACAGTATACTGTATATTTATATACTACAGAGGACAGTATACTGTATATATACTACAGAGGACATTTTACTGTATATATATTACAGAGGACAGTATACTGTATATATACTATAGAGGACATTATACTGTATACATACTACAGAGGACAGTATACTGTATTTATATACTACAGAGGACAGTATACTGTATATATACTACAGAGGACAGTATACTGTATATATACTACAGAGGACAGTATACTGTATATATGCTACAGAGGACAGTATACTGTATATATACTACAGAGGACATTATACTGTATACATACTACAGAGGACAGTATACTGTATTTATATACTACAGAGGACAGTATACTGTATATATACTACAAAGGACAGTATGCTGTATATATATATACTACAGACGACAGTATACTGTATATATACACTACAGAGGACAGTATACTGTATATATATATACTATAGAGGACAGTATACTGTATATATATACTACAGAGGACAGTATACTGTATATATACTATAGAGGACAGAATACGGTGTATATACTACAGAGGACAGTTTTCTGCTACAGGATTGGGCAGATAAGTGGCAGATGAGGTTTAACACTGACAAATGTTATGCACATGGGAAGGAATAATGCAAGTCACCCGTGCATACTAAATGGTGTGGTAACGTGCAAGGTACCGTTATCGATGGGAGGTACGTGTCACCGAGGTTCCTGGCCTCGGTGAGGTGAGAGCCCGGCTTTATGTGTCAGCAGCAGCTAGTGCTGCTTGACATTTATAGTTAGTTTGGCTGCAAAGCCAATCCGGGCCGGCTCTTACTGGGAGTAGGCAAAGAGTTGGGTGGGTGCCTACTCCCCACGGTCCAGGCCGGACTTGGCCGGGCTTTAAAACACAGCCAGCACCAGCAGGTGGGAGTGATTGTCCTGGAGCTGCTGTTAGGCTGTGGAGTCACTTGTGTTTGGAAGTTCTCTGGGCTGGAAGCAAGAGCCCAGCAAGGAGGAGTGCAGACGACCTGGAAGCCTGACGGCGACTGTCTTGCGGCTGGACTGACAGCCAGGTGCGAACCTGCACCTAAAACCTCCCAGGTGACTAGAACCTGATTTGGACTGTTTTGTTTTGCCTCATGATTTCTGGTATGTGTGAACGAACACCAAGAGACTGTTTATATCATTTGTTTTTGTGCAAGTGTGAATAAAACACTGTTCATTGCACCTTCTGGACTCCCTGTTTTGCCTCTGTACTGCACCCGCACCGCTATCTACCAGAGCGACTCCCCACAATGGTAAAACACTCAGTAACACTGACATGGAAAAGGACCTAGGAATTTTAGTGAACAGCAAACTAAGCTGTAGAAACCAGTGTCAGGCAGCTGCCGCCAAGGCCAATAAGATAATGCTTTGCATCAGAAGGGGCATAGACGCCCGTGATGAGAACATAGCCCTACCACTTTACACATCACTGGTCAGACCACACATGGAGGACTGTGTACAGTTCTGGGCCCCTGTGAACAAGGCAGACATAGCAGAGCTGGAGAGGGTTCAGAGGAGGGCAACTAAAGTAATAACTGGAATGGGTGGACTACAGGACCCTGAAAGGTTATCAAAATCAGGGTTATTCACTCTAGAAAAAAGATGACTGAGGGGAGAACTAATAACTATGTATAAATATATCAGGGGTCAGTACAGAGATCACTCCCATCATCTATTTATCCCCAGGACTGTGACTGTGACGAGGGGATATCCTCTGCGCCTGGAGGAAAGAAGGTTTCTACACAGACATAGAAAAGGATTCTTCACTGTAAGAGCAGTGAGACTATGGACTCTTTACTGTAAGAGCAGTGAGACTATGGACTCTTTACTGTAAGAGCAGTGAGACTATGGACTCTATACTGTAAGAGCATTAAGACTATGGACTCTTTACTGTAAGAGCAGTGAGACTATGGACTCTATACTGTAAGAGCAGTGAGACTATGGACTCTTTACTGTAAGAGCAGTGCGACTATGGACTCTATACTGTAAGAGCAGTGAGACTATGGACTCTTTACTGTAAGAGCAGTGAGACTATGGACTGTATACTGTAAGAGCAGTGAGACTATGGACTCTTTACTGTAAGAGCAGTGAGACTATGGACTCTTTACTGTAAGAACAGTGAGACTATGGACTCTATACTGTAAGAGCAGTGAGACTATGGACTCTTTACTGTAAGAGCAGTGAGACTATGGACTCTTTACTGTAAGAGCAGTGAGGCTATGGACTCTATACTGTAAGAGCAGTGAGAATATGGACTCTTTACTGTAAGAGCAGTGAGACTATGGACTCTTTACTGTAAGAGCAGTGAGACTATGGACTCTTTACTGTAAGAGCAGTGAGACTATGGGCTCTTTACGGTATGAGCAGTGAGACTATGGAACTCTCTGCCTGAGGAGGTGGTGATGGTGAGGTCACTATAAGAGTTCAAGAGGGGACTGGATGTTTTTCTGGAGTGTAATAATATTACAGGCTATAGCTACTACAGAGGGGTTGTTGATCCAGGGAGTTATTCTGATTGGAGTCGGGAAGGAATTTTTTCCCCTTAAGTGAGGAAAATTGGCTCTACCTCACAGGGTTTTTTTTGCCTTCCTCTGGATCAACTTGTAGGAAACAGGCCGAACTGGATGGACAAATGTATTTTTTCGGCCTCATATACTATGTTACTATGTATAACCTCTAACTCTGCTACTGTGAGGGATGTATAAACCCTAACTCTGCTGCTGTGAGGGATGTATAAACCCTAAGGCCCCTTTCACACGGGTGTTGCGGGTGCACTCCGTCAAACAGTGCGGGTGCGTTGCGGGAATCGCCGTGATTTTTCCCTGCGAGTTCAAAGCGCTGTCATGCGTTTTGCACGCGCGGGAGAAAAATCGGCACTTTTGGTACCCAGACCGAACCTGCACTTCTTCACAGAAGTGCATGTTTGGGTCAGAAATTGTCCCGCTGGTATAATTTCACATTATAACATAGTTATAATGTAAAATAATACCCTTGGCCATCTTCCTAATGTTTAAACAGGTGCAGAATGGGTTAAAAATATTAAACTAATAACAACTTACCTGGTCCATTTGATCGCGAAGCCCGGCATTCTCTCCGTTAGCTTGCTAGTAGGAAAAGGACCTGTGATGATGTCACAGCATCACATGGCCCAATCACCTGCTCCATCACTATGGTGATGGAGCATGTGATTGGTCCATGTGACCATGTGACATCATCACAAGTCCTTTTCCTACTAGCAAGCTAACGGAGAAATGCCGGGCTTCGCGATCAAATGGACCAGGTAATTGTCATTAGTTTAATATTTTAACCCATTCTGCACCTGTTTAAACTATTAGGACGATGACCAAGAGCATTATTTACATTATATCTATGTTATAATGTGAAATAATACAGAACCGTTACATCCCGATGGTTGCATAGCAACCATGCGGGAGCTATCGCAAAGCATCCGCACTTGCTTGCGGATGCTTGCGATTTTCCCGCAGCCCCATTAACTTCTATGGGGCCTGCGTTCCGTTAAAAACGCAGAAGATAGAGCATGCTGCGATTTTCACGCATCCCAAAAGTGATGCGTGAAAATCAACTGTCATGTGCACAGCCCCATAGAAGTGAATGGGTCCGGATTCAGTGCGGGTGCAATGCGTTCACATCACGCATTGCACCCGCGCGGAAAACTCGCCCGTGTGAAAGGGGCCTAACTCTGCTACTGTGAGGGATGTATAAACCCTAACTCTGCTACTGTGAAGGATGTATAAACCCTAACTCTGCTGCTGTGAGGGATGTATAAACCCTAACTCTGCTACTGTGAGGGATGTATAAACCCTAACTCTGCTGCTGTGAAGGATGTATAAACCCTAACTCTGCTGCTGTGAAGGATGTATAAACCCTAACTCTGCTGCTGTGAGGGATGTATAAACCCTAACTCTGCTGCTGTGAGGGATGTATAAACCCTAACTCCCCTGCTGTGAGGGATGTATAAACCCTAACTCCCCTGCTGTGAGGGATGTATAAACCCTAACTCCCCTGCTGTGAGGGATGTATAAACCCTAACTCTGCTGCTGTGAGGGATGTATAAACCCTAACTCTGCTGCTGTGAGGGATGTATAAACCCTAACTCCCCTGCTGTGAGGGATGTATAAACCCTAACTCTGCTACTGTGAAGGATGTATAAACCCTAACTCTGCTACTGTGAGGGATGTATAAACCCTAACTCTGCTACTGTGAAGGATGTATAAACCCTAACTCTGCTGCTGTGAGGGATGTATAAACCCTAACTCTGCTACTGTGAGGGATGTATAAACCCTAACTCTGCTGCTGTGAAGGATGTATAAACCCTAACTCTGCTGCTGTGAAGGATGTATAAACCCTAACTCTGCTGCTGTGAGGGATGTATAAACCCTAACTCTGCTGCTGTGAGGGATGTATAAACCCTAACTCCCCTGCTGTGAGGGATGTATAAACCCTAACTCCCCTGCTGTGAGGGATGTATAAACCCTAACTCCCCTGCTGTGAGGGATGTATAAACCCTAACTCTGCTGCTGTGAGGGATGTATAAACCCTAACTCTGCTGCTGTGAGGGATGTATAAACCCTAACTCCCCTGCTGTGAGGGATGTATAAACCCTAACTCTGCTGCTGTGAGGGATGTATAAACCCTAACTCTGCTGCTGATACTGCTTCCACCTCACACTATGCTTATGGAAGCATTGGGTTGCTATGGCCAGCTGTTCCTGTGTCCTTGTCCCTGGGATTCACAGATCTGCTAAGAGTTCATTGTTCTCGTCCTTCATAATATGATAAGAAAGAATGGAGACCATGTTATTAAAGAAGAACGTGTATTACATAAGTGAGGCCGAGTCACTGTGACGTAATGAAGGGATGTTCTTCTTCCCGCCTTCCTCTTTACTCTCAGCTTACATCAGAACACAGGACGATTTCTTCTTTGTTTCCATGGAGTAGCGGATGAGTCCCAGGCTGCTGTCATTGTACGGTGGGTATCGGATCTCATTTAGTTTTTCACGCCCATCACTGCGCAGAAGACAGGCCCGACTATGAGAGAAGGTGTCAAAGCTGAACTTGCCATGATACATACCCATCCCACTGTGTCCTGGAAGACAAAGCAAGCAGAGATATTACCCCTCACTGTCATGTTAGTGAACTAACACTGTCAAACCAAAGTACTAACGGGCAGGCGTCCCTCTCTTTCTGTGGTGGATCGATTGTCTGGTCAGTTAGGGTGGATTTATTTTGGTCTTTGTTACATGTAATGACCTGGGTATGGCATTGTCTGATGATGTGTAGTGCCTTGGAGCAGGGGTACTTTGATGTCTGCACATTTGACCCTGTTTCCCCTGTGCAAAGTTATAAAGGTCTTATTGTATACTGTGTTACTGTATTTTATATGTTGTGATATGTATCCTGTTCATTATCACTGTATTTGCGAGGCTCTGTGGAAAGGCTTAATGAACACTGAGAGACTGTTAGGACTTTGAATAAGAAGCTGGTTATTTTCCATAGCTGCCATAGTGTTTAAAGAAGACCATGTTTTGGAGGGAAAAGGCCAGACATTGTTTACCACCAAAACCAGACAGCCTGACCTTGTGAATGTCTGGTTTAGCACTTTTGTTATGTCAGAAAACTTGTCTTTGTCTGGAAAACCTGCTGTGTCATTGTCAATGAGTATCATTGAAGCTCTAATGTAAGTCTATGACAGACGGGAGCTGAAACAATGTATCTGCTTGTGCTGAGCTTCTCCACTCCACCCCTCCCACCAGAAGGTTCTAGTCTAGCTAAGGCTACTTTCACACTAGCGTTAAAGTTTTCCAGTACTGAGTTCCGTCCGAGGGGCTCAATACCGGAACAAAACTGATCAGTTTTATCCTAATGCATTCTAAATGGAAAGCAATCCGTTCAGTATGCATCAGGATGTCTTTAGTTCAGTCACTGTTACGGTACTTCGCCGCATGCGGCAGTATTTTCTCCGTCCAAAATTCTGAAACACTTGCCGGAATGCAGGATCCGGAATTATTTTCCATTAAAATGTATTAATGCTGGATCCAGTACCAAGTGTTGCGGAAAAACGGATCCGGTTTTCCGGTCTGTGAATGTGCAGACCTTTAAATCTGTGAAAAAAATAAATACCGGATTCAGTTTTCCAGATGACACCGGAGAGACGGATCTGGTATTGCAACGTATTTGTTAGGCGGATCCGGAAACAAGTGCTATCTGTTAGCATGCGGATTTCCGGATCTGGTAGGCAGTACCGGCAACGGAGCTGCCTGCCGGAATATTCTAACGCAAGTATGAAAGTACCCTAAAACTGCACATAAGGAGAGCAGTCAGAGCCCCTAGTGTGCTGCAGTTAGGGAACAGTGGTTGGAGGAGAGACTCATTCCAGCCCGAACACGACCACTGCAGATGCATGATGGTTGGACGCTGCAATGGCGTCCAGTGATCGTTCTACCAACTGGGGTCTGTGTGATGTGAATGGACAGCTTTACAGAGGAGCCCTTTGTTGCATGCTAGAAGGGCGTCCCCATGAGAAATCTGTGTGGTTGCATCTACGTTCTATCAGAGCAGAACCCGACACTTACCGATCCCTCCAAATGGCAGACTGGGGATAGTTGTGTGCATGATGCCATCATTAGCACAGAAGCCGCCGCTGCTCGTCCGGTCCAGGAACTGGTTAACGATCTGTTGAGTGAAGTGCAGACAATCCTCAGAAGAGTCTAACGCTCTGAGAGTCTCCGCACTCTGGTCTGATGTACGTCATAGGAATCATTCTCTAAAGGGCGTGACCTAATATTTGCTGTCTGCTCCTTGCAGCATCCGTATGTCTGTAAACTACGCCTGACTTGTGACAGACGCCTGCCCTGTGACGGACGCCTGCCCTGTGACGGACGCCTGACCTGTGACGGACGCCTGACCTGTGACGGACGCCTGACCTGTGACGGACGCCTGACCTGTGACGGACGCCTGACCTGTGACAGACGCCTGACCTGTGACAGACGCCGTTGTCCTCACCTTGTTCAATTACAACCACTTATAACCTGCAAAACTACCATCAAAAAAGTGACAGAAATGACTGATGATGTATAATGAAGTACAGTATACAGTTGCAAAAAAAAAGTCCCCAAACTATAATGCACCCACCACCATCCCCAAACTATAATGCACCCACCACCATCCCCAAACTATAATGCACCCACCACCATCCCCAAACTATAATGCACCCACCACCATCCCCAAACTATAATGCACCCACCACCATCGCCAAACTATGATGCACCCACCACCATCCCCAAACTATGATGCACCCACCACCATCCCCAAACTATAATGCACCCACCACCATCCCCAAACTATAATGCACCCACCACCATCCCCAAACTATGATGCACCCACCACCATCCCCAAACTATGATGCCCCCACCACCATCCCCAAACTATAATGCCCCCACCACCATCCCCAAACTATGATGCCCCCACCACCATCCCCAAACTATGATGCCCCCACCACCATCCCCAAACTGCCGAAACCCACGGTCAGATGAGGTTTTGGTGTTCGTGGGCAGTGTCCTTTTCTCTCCTTACATAGCGTTGTGCATTTGGTCTAAAAACATTGACGTTTGTCTCATCTGTACATAGATGCCTTGTATGAGCATCACCAATACTACCAGTCTACCAGCAGCTTCCTTCAAAGTGTCCTTCTGGAGGAGGGTGCAGGTACCATCTACTTCCAGCGAAATTTCAAATCGTCAGTGCCCATTTGGGAGAGAAGGGTTTCACATGGAATCTATCCTGGCCTGCTGATCCATCTCTCTTCTGACCGCGGGAAGGGTTGGCTGATGCCCCCAGATGGTGCTGCTACAAGATCCACAATGGTTGCAACACAAGCTGACAACAGAGTTGGGCCTATGTATTCTAGAGTATAAAAGCGAAGATACCAAGCCCCCTTCACCTGACTACTCCATGACTGAGTGCAGTCCGTCTGTGAATGTGATCAGGTCAGTGGGCCCCAATGACAGTCCTTCTGTATTAGTCATATTGCACTATGGAGAGGTTCCTCTTGTTGTCTTGCACTTTTCTTATGTCTGTATAAAGGACTATTTAAAGGGGATATCCAACCCCTAAAATGCCTCCCCTACTGCCTGGGCCCCTCACACTGATTGTACTTACCTTGCTCCCTAGCACCTCCGTCGCTTCTGATGCCCACGTGGCCGCCGCTGCATCTCCCCGTCGCGTAGATAAAAACATCCGGTGACAAGGGGAGCAGCCAATAGCAGGCTGCGACGTGGACGAGCCTCCCTATCCTCACCTGCGATGCTAGGGAGGCTCGTCACTATTGGCTGCCCTTCCGACGCCAGATGTTTTCATCCGCGCAACAGGGAGATGGCGTGTGGGCAGCTGAACAGACACAGGTGCTGGGGAGCAAGCGGGGGCCCGGGCAGTAGGGGAGGCATTTTAGGGGTTGGATAACCCCTTTAATGCCTCCTCATTAAGTCACTGCCGTCCTGCAACACCAGATGTCTGCATCTTTAGTCTCCCCCTAGACTGCAGCCATTGCCAGAACCCGGCTCTTCACAGAGCGGCACAGCACCCAAAATGGGCAGCACATGCCCTGACCTCCCTGAGGTGGGAAGGAAAGCTCCTCTGATAGTCTCAGCCCACCTGAGGAGGGCAGCGTCCCTACACCAATGCGCTCTCACGTTACAGGGGCCACTGCCAGGTAATTCCCTACCAATTATAGCATCTGGAGCCATATTGAAAGAGAGAAAAACACAGTACTCCAAGTCAGAGTATGACCGCTGGACACAGTCGTCATGGTAAGACTATATAGCAGCATAGAACAGGACACCGGGCTCAGCATCTGGCCTCCTTCTCCAGCCTAAGCCCAAATCAGAATCACTGCCTAATGCAGGCAACCTCAAACTGCGGCCCTCCAGCTGTTGCAAAACTACAACTCCCACCATGCCCGAACAGCCTACAGGTATCAGCCTACAGCAGGACATTGTGGGAGTTGTAGTTTTACAACAGCGGGAGGGCCACAGTTTGAGGATGCCTGGCCTAATGGAACGCCAAAAAATGATGGAATAATTCAATAAAAGACTGGGAAGCGGTGATGATAGGCGGATATATTACTGTGGCCTCAGATACACCCCTGGACATGTGGTCATCCGTGTCAGACGTTTTCTGCCCGCAGACAAATGTTAGATAACTGCCTCGATGATGTATTGATTCCGTGGACGGGCAGCACAGAGGATTTTGTGTCATGTTTAAACCGAAATGATGTGGGGCTTTACTTTACATCTGAGATCAGCGTCACTCAGATTACCTTCTTGGATCTGACCATCCTTAAAGATAAAGATGGCAGGCTGGGACACGGTGGTCTCGGAAGGACACGGCCACTAATAGTCTACTCCAGTGGGAGAGCTGTCGCCCTCAAAAAAGGAATCCTAAGGTCAATCATTGCGTGGTAATTGTTCCAGCGTACCGGATTCTGCATGGATTGATTATGGTCCGTCAGAAAATGTTAGTTTATTAGATGGCTGAACAAGAAGTGATCGTGGTCCATTGGCGGATTTAGATCACATCGCTTCGGGATACATTAGGAGTTCGGGGCATATCACATTTTCAGCTCTCTTTGTTCTATCCCTGTCGGTCACTATTATGTTACCTCATATTCTTCTACTCCCAAGATAATCCCTTTGATCTAGTGGTGTGTTTCTACACCCGGTGAGCGAGCACCCACTGGTGGAAATACAGCGCAGTAAGCTGGGAGAATACACCGCGCGATACTGCCGCGCCCCCAGCTTCCTGACTGGCTGGTTTTGTGGGTATGATCCGTATGGGAGAAGGAGCTTTCCCTTTATATATTCGTGGATCCGGCAGCCACGTCACGGCCACACGAGCGTTGGAGATGACACCACTTCACCACTAGAGGTGGGTGGCATTTTTTGTTTGTTTCACGTATTAGTCACTACCCTGCTCCTGATGAGCCCGAGCGGCGAAACGTGTAGAGCATGAGCATAGGGACTAAGACTTAACTTAGTAGTGAGATCAGCCTGGATACAATAGACAGCAACTAGATACTATCCGGCCACAATTAGACCGCACAGTTGGATGGAAATACTAGAGTATGTGTGCATAGGGCAGACTTGGACAGGTTAGGGTCAATGGGATACCACTGCTGCATTTACTATAGAGACAGAGGACGTGTACAGACCTCATCAGGGAAGTATCAAGGACGCCAAAGTCATTCCCATGTATGACGGAGAGGCTGATAGTACATGCTGCCGTCACACGCGCGGACAGACCAGTCTTGGATAGACCTTACATAACACACTGAGTCCTACCTGTTGACTTCTTCAGCCCTACCCAGTACATATATGCTTAAACTGTGGGCATTACTGCCATAAACGTCTGACACGGATGACCACATCTCCAGGGGGGTATCTGGGCCCACAGTAATATCTCTGCCTATCATTACCGCTTCACTGGGTTTCCTTTTCCAGTCTTTTAGCTACAGTAATTATTTTATTAAAGTTATTATGTTTTCCTTTTCCGCGTTCCATTAGGCAGTGATTGAATATTCAGGAGGGGCCTCGAAGACACCGACCATCAGTATAACATAGTAATCTGCCCAGACATGACCCCTGGCTGCTTCATTGTCGTGTCTGACTTTCCTTTCGTTGTAACCCATAATTACCCTGCGGACATGGTGCCCAGCTCGAGACTTATACCCAAGGCCCAGAAGAGACTAATCGGTTACACTGGTATTGGCGCTCGGGGAATGATTCCTCTGGCATCTACAGTATTGTTCCAGGATGCAGCGATCTAATAGAGATGAGGAACAGTCACTGGCCGGACAGTACACGGCAGAGAAGGTCCTCACTAAGATCCAGGAAAATCTACAATATAATCCCACACAGTAAGAAGATTCACCTGCTGTGGTCAGGATGTGAACCTCTCCAGGACAGATCTGCACTTTCACATGCACGGCGCATGTGTCACATGATTTGACAAAGCATCCCTGATTGGCTGGACAATTGTATAATTCAATATGGCACACATATGATGTCACTCTCTGATGATGTCATCAGAACATGTAATAATCGATTTAGGTCTCTTACAACTTCCTAGTTATGCTGCCATCTTAAGGGTCTGAGAGCCTTGTAATAGAAATGTCCACCTACTTAAGCCTTAAGAACACAAGGTTGGCTTCACAGCCACGTTTCTGGGTCTTACAGTCCTGGAATTATTGCTTTACCAGAAAGAAAATGACTAAGATCAATGATTCTTCCATCAAAGTCTTCAACAACTGACAAGACTGATCTAACAAGACGGTTCATAGACCTGCAGCATAGTGGGAGCCAACCCACCACAAGAAGAAAGGGGCCCCTCGTAGGATGATGTGGCTGACCATGAAACACATGGACAAATCTGCTTGGCCAGAGTGGCCTTCCATCCCTAAGATGTCAACAGTCCCCATACATGAAAGTCACATCCCCACATGGACACAACAAACTGACCTGGGAGCTGGATGAGAAGATGTACGCAGCCAACGGTTTCTCTCTGTCATTGATGAAGTTAATTGCCTCATCAAATCCAGAAACTGTAAAGATGGGAAGAATTGGACCAAAAATCTCTTCTTGCATCACTGGGTCTGAGTCTTTCACATCAACAAGGATAGTGGGTGCTGCAAAACAGAGAAAGATGAAGGTGACAAGTTCACATCATGGGAAGTGACTGAAGAGATTAGAGTGATCCAAGACCGATGGTCAGTTATGGAAGAGAAGACATGTCTCAAACAGCTAGTCGTGTGCACCTCCTAAATTCCATATATCTGACATCAGAGCCATAGCTAGGTAATTGTTTACTTAGGGCAAAGGCTCAGTTTGATGACCTACCCCGATATCTACATACCGAGGCACCCCCAGAACCCCGCATCCATGGCACATGCTTTTGTAGCTCCCCCAGCTACGTTCCTCAGATCCATTCATTGAGCACTTTCCATACCCCCATGATAAGTGGATGATAGAACAAGGTCATTCCGATTCTTACCAATGTATTTTTCAGATTCATCAGTTTGTCCTCCAGTCACAATCTTCCCACACGCCAGCAGAGCAGACACCCGCTTAAAATGCCTGTCACTGATGATGCGACCAAAGTCTGGGGACAGTTTTGGGTCTTCCCCATAAAATTGGTGAATGGTGGTTTGTAGAGCACTCACTAGCTTCTCCTTGATGTTGTCAGAGCAAAGTATAAAATCTGGAGCCAGACATGTCTGCCCGGTGTTAAAGAAACGCGCCCATGCAATCCGCTGTGCTGCGTTCTTGATGTCGCAGTCATCATGGACATAACAAGGGTTCTTCCCACCAAGCTCCAGGGTCACCGGTGTCAGATGTTTTGCGGCAGCTGTCATTATAATCCTCCCCACATGGGGGTTGCCTGTGGAATGACAAGAAATGCAGAAGTCATGTGTAAACTGCTGGAATGGAAAGCCTTAGGCCTCAACGATTGTGGGGTTAGAAACGCGGAAGGAAGAATGAAGGATTTCTGAGAGCGGAGACATGATTATTACATTGAGAGGAAAGAGCTGATCTCCTCATATGTTCCCAAATTTTGATGATTTACCTGTGAAGAAAATATAATCAAATTTGTTTTCCAGAAGACGAGTTGTTTCGTCCACCCCAGCACGGACCACCGCAAAACAGTCCTGTCATGTAAACACAGAGACACCCTCAGAAATCCCATAACAACACCACATGCACAAGCTATGGCGGGGTTTTTAGTAATATATTAAAAATCTGTAGAGATTAGTAAAAGAGATTTTTTTTAAATTTGTTTTGGGGTTTGAAGATTTGTTTTGGGTAAAAATAAATTCAACCAAAATCGAAAGTTCTCCAATTACTCTAAAAAGTTGGGCCGCGGAACAAAACCACGGATGCGGACAGCACACAAGGACCACCTTCATCAAGCGGAGATTGTTCCAAACCGAATTCTGGAAACTGGCATAATGATAAATGCTAAATAGGCATGGACGAGGTGCAATATGTGCGGCATAGAGTAGGGGGAGGGAAACTGCCACCTGAACCTGCTAAAATACAGTCTATTAGAGACCAGCCCATACCCCAGACCAAGAAACAAGTGGTGGCTTTTTGGGCACTGTCAGTTATTACAAAAAATTTTTCCTCATTTCAGCTATGGCCAAACCTCTGCCGAACCTTACCAAGAAGACCATGCCGAGAATGGTGACCTGGACCCCAACCTGCAATACAGTGTTTAAAGGGAATCTGTCGCCAGGGACCTCCATGTCCAGTTGTTTGCATAGTCATGCATCAGCTGGGTGAGGTAAATGAAATCCAGAAAGCTGCAGTGGTTTCAGCAAAGTGGGCTGGATTTTATTTGGACTGGTGGGTAGGTTTGGTAGAGAGACCTACCAGTCCACGCCCTTGCTCCAGCATGGTGTGGCTGCTGAGGCTCATTACTGGGGAATAAAAGAGACCTCAGACCGTCAGTGTCAGAAAGCCTGGGAAGCTAGCTGATGTGTCAGCTGTCTGAGCCCGATTCCCCTTGTGTGAGCTACGCTGTAGTGGTGAGGCAGAGAGGACCTGTCTAGTTAGTGCCCAGACAGACACCGGCCAGTTTACCCCAAAACCTGCTGGAGCCTAGAGAGAGTTCAAACATCCTCTGGATGCGACTTTATTCAAGGAAAGCTGTTGAACTTTATCAAGTCTGGACGGTATCCTGGTAGGAGCACCGTGACACACAAACCATTCAGGCCACATCACCACTCAGCATACCAAACACTGGGACCCGATAGTCCCTGGGGGCAGCACTTTGCAAGTGGCGTCAGAAACATCTATGTAGAAGGGAAGACCTTACGATCGGCAAACTGAGCATAGCTTACAGTTATACCGAAGAAATGGAAAGGTGTACAGACCAATATCACGATATTGACAAGAATCATAGCCAATAGGTTGGCGTTATTCATGTCAAAATTAATAGGAGATCATCAGATGGGGTGTTGGAAAGATGAGGAGGACTATGGCGGTGCTTGAATGGGTCAGGTTCTGGGAAAGCCTTCTTTAGGAAGGCAGCAATCAACTGATTTGACAGTGTGTCCTGGCTCTTTCGAGTACTTGATGAGGTGGGGCTGAGAGGTAATTTTAGGGAGTTGATTTTATATAATACCCCCGAGGTGCGGGTCAGGGTGGCCGGCTCCCTTTCTGGCCACGATCACTGCTGTTATTTCATTTGGTAGCTGAACCACTGGCCCTATCGTTATTGGAAGATCAGATTGACTTATGTACGTTATATAGATAAGCATATTAATAAAATAGTAGGAATTTGAAGACTTTTAGGGAGCTCTCTGGATGTAAAATAGGCTACATCGGAAATACTAATGCTTGATCGAATCGAGACTCCGATCAGAGATCCAAAGTCGATTCGTTCAAACACTTTGTTTTAATGCTGTCAGAAGACCCATCGCCGTACAGTGTTAAAATGTATGGCCTCTGTGGAGGCAAAATTCGTTTCACCCGAAGTCACACGAGATTTCGGTGAATGAATTCAGTAGTCATTTCTTTAAAAACATTTAAAATTAGCAGTCTGAAGTCGGGTGTGGTACCAGCTGGTATCTCGGTACCAAACCCAACTTCGGATTCCTATTTTAAATAGTCTAAAATCCGAAGCTCGATTCACGCAACAATAATTATAAGAGACTCTGATTTGAGTTGCAATCAAGTTCTTAACCGACATGTAGAAAAGGACGAGATTAAGAGGGACATTTATAAAATGTATCAAGACTCCCAATTATTGAAAAAAGTAAGAAGGAACTTGAAAAGTGGTCCGATTTATCTTTATCTATTTTTGGGAAATAAAAATCATCAGTTTTGTGCAAATTCTGTATCCTGTGTAGACACTTCCATTTTGTATTAACAATGTGGGATGTAAGAATCTTAGAACAATGTTTCCTGAGCTTTATTTGGAGAAATAGAAGAGCTTGGGCAGGGATGGCTAACCACCGGCACTCCAGCTGTAGTGAAACTACCACTCCCAGCATGCGCCTTTCATTTCCATGGAGCTATGAGAACAGCCAAGCAAGTGTGCATCTTAGGAGTTGTAGTTTTACCATAGCTGGAGTGCCGGAGGTTAGTCATCACAGGGCTAGGTTATCAAAAACTATTCGGAATGGAAGTAAAGCAGATGGAGTGGTGGGGTTCCCCAGTTTACGGTGCAGTGGAGGACTACATATAACTGATGACCGATGCAGGGGAATCGGGGGAGATTTATCTGTAGAGTCACATCCAAGGGGGGGAGGGTTATTAAGAAGCCGCTTAACCGTCCAGTTTACTATGATTTGGATATGGACATTAAAAAAATCACCCGGTATCAGTATCCCTTTGTAGTAATAAACTATGGGAGCCCTTAGATGGGTTAGATACTAAAGTAATAAAAGATTTAATCAATGATAAGGGAAAAATAAAACATTTTTATGAGATTCAGTCATTTTTCTGTGTTAAAGGGGTTTTCCCATCACAGACAATGGGGGCATATCGCTGGGATATGCCCCCATTGTTTGATAGGTGTGGGTCCCACCTCTGGGACCTGCATCTTTAATGAGAACGGAGCGGGGAAATGAATGAAGGGCGCACTGCGCATGCGCAGCCGCCCTCTATGCATTTCTATGGGGCCGCCGAAAATAGCTTAGCGCTGGCTCGCTTTTTCATAGAAATGAACGGGAGCAGAGGCTGCGCATGCGCGGTGTGCTCCCATTCACTTCTATGGGAGCAGCACTTGGTGGTGGACGGACCCCGGGAAATCCGGGGTCCTCCAGCCACAGCGCTCCCCGCTCCGTTCTCCCAAAAGTGGGACCCGCACTTCTGTGTCTGTGATGGGAATACCCCTTTAAGTATTCATTTTATTTTAATTAAATAACATTTTTATCCCTAAATATAAATGGTGATAAACAATCAGAACAGATTTAATCAATAATAGTGAAAATAGATGTAAGAATAAATGTAGGACATCACATCTACAAAACCATCTGAGGCAGCGAAAGAAGAGCAGGGTCCAAGGGAGTCAATAGGATCTAAACAGACGAGGAAGTTCCCTGCAATTGTCTGGGAAGGGACTGCCGACCAGTTGTGGCCCGCTGTCTAGAGTGGACTGCACAAGTAGGAAGGGACAATGGGCTCACTGTACCCTACTGTGACAGCCAGTGTGCTAGAGGTTTATTATCATATGCTACATCGCACTGTGCTCCCTTGAGAGTTGTGCGTTTATACCTGGGCATTCCATCGACCGTAATGGACAGATGGTGACTGCGTGGTGTGTGGTGTTCCATGTGTTTTGGGGGGTATTCTAGTGCATAGACAAGTGTAGAAGCCTAGTTCCCTCTCACGGTCATATAGGTCACTGGGGCAGTGAGTGCCAGAGAGTCCCCTTGGGGCCTGTCGGGTTGATTGTGCCTGTGTGACTTTCACTACAGTCCAATTTGCCGAATCCATCAAAAAATTTGATTCAGATCTGATTCAATTCTACCTTATTCATATTTGTTTCAATTGCACTGAAAATTAGTTTATACAGTGCCTTGAGAAAGTATTCACACCCCTTGAACTTTTCTACATTTTTTCACGTTACACCCACCATAAAGTACAAGTCTGTGTGAGGTGAAGAGAACATGAGACAAGGTTTTTACAAAAATCTATAAAGTGTGTGGTTTATTTATACTTGCCCCCCCCCACGCCCCCCAAGTTAATACTGTGTAGGATGTCCTTTCGCTGTGGTTACAGCTGCAGGTCTTTTGGGGTCTGTCTCTACTAGCTTTGCACATCTAGAGGCTGATATTTCTGCCCATTCTCCTGTGCAGAAGAGCTTGCGCTCAGTCAGGTTGGAACGAAAGCATCTAAGAACTCAATTTTCAGTCTCTGCCACAGATTCTCAGTGGGATTTAGGTCTGGATGGTGACTGGGCTGTTCTAACAACTGAATATGCTTTGATCTAAACCCTTCCATAGCAGCTCTAGCTGGATGTTGAGGGTTGTTATCCTGCTGGAACATAAACTTCTGCCCTAGTCTCATGGGGAGGTGCAGGCTTAGTTTTCCACCACACATAGCGTTTTGCCACTCTTCCATAAAGGCCAGATTTATGGAGTACACGACTAACAGTTGTCCTGTGGACAATTTTTCCACCTAAGCTGTGAATCTCTGCAGCTGCTCCAGATGGACCTCTTGGCCGCTTCTCTAATTAGTGCTCTCCCTGTCTGGGCTGTCAGTTTAGGTGCATGGCCATGTCTTGGTAGGTTTACAGTTGTGCCATACTCCTTCCATTTTTGGATGATGGGTTGAACAGTGCTTAGTGAGATGTCCAGAGCGTGTGATATTTTTTTTATAACCTAACCCTGCTTTACACTTCTTCACCATTTTATCCCTGACCTGTCTGGTGTGTTCCTTGGTTTTTATAATGCTATTTGATCACTAATGTTCTATAACAAACCTCTGAGGCCTTCACAGAACAGCTGGAGTTATACTGAGAAGACATTACACACAGATGGACTCAATGTATTAATGAGGTGACTTCTGAAGGCGATTGGTCACACTGGATTTTATTTAGGGATATCAAACACATGGCCCATAGCAATAACATACATGTTTAATACCACACAACACCAGGACATGTGTTCTGCTTTTTCATATTTCAAAGCTTCCAAAAATTGTCTCCCATCATGGGCAGGTGATGTGATGGGATAAAAAACAGTGGCTTGTTGGGAGCAAGCAATCAAAAATTATGCCTTGACAGGGTAAGAATACTGCCTGTATTAATACACATTAGCATCTATAGCATCCCAGATGGGCCACTACTAGTGATGAGCGGCATAGGCAATATTCAAATTTGCGATATTTCGCGAATTTTTGGCTGAATATTCGCCATAAATTAGCAAATTCGAGAATTCGTGATCTCCAGTCATTATTTAGAAAAAACAGTTTAGTGATGGCTCAACCTGGTTAATGATATGGATTTAGGGTGCTTGCAACCTATATAAACACACCCAGTTTATCAAAATATAGGAAAATGATTAGTATTGGTTGGGCACACCTCATAAGGAAAAGAACTTATATTATGCATATAATAGTAAGACTGGAAGTGTCACTTATTAGATTTATTTGGAATTATGTAGATTAAATCTTTAAAACCGCATACAATATAGAATATGTGAAATTGTGTATAAGACACAGAGATAGGTATTGGACCTGTTAGGTATCGATCTGTTGTATACCATATAGATAAAAAATAAATCAGATAGCGGTGTCTTCACGCTTATATAGATTGCGAAGGCTGTTATATATACAACAGATCGATAGACAGTGGATATTGTGCAATTACTATATAGCCTATTTTTATACCTATTTTCATACATCTTCACTGGTGATTTATTATTCACTGTCTATTTGTACCTACTAACAGAGGTTACCGGATGTTAATGTCATCATAGTTTGGAGCACATTCTATATTGTATGCGGTTTTAAAGATTTAATCTACATAATTCCAAATAAATCTAATAAGTGACACTTCCAGTCTTACTATTATATGCATAATATAAGTTCTTTTCCTTATGAGGTGTGCCCAACCAATACTAATCATTTTCCAGTCATTATTTACTTGAACACTAAGGGGTAGGCAACTTTCCTATTGGTTGCTAGGGATGATGCTAAGTGACGATATCCACAATAAATTTGCAATTATATTATTCGCGATCAACACTATTCACGACTACGAAGATATAGCACTATATTCTAAATATTCAGAATTCTCAAAGTGGCGATATTCGCGATTCTAATATTCACACTCAACACTAGGCACTACCATTCTTACACCTAGCTACTGTCACTAATGGTTAGCAAATAATGTGTATTTAATTCCAGGTCCCCTTATACTGTGCCTTAATAATATTGCTATGTAACTTATGTATTGTATTTCATGCACTGTGCCTGGCTGTACAGCAGGTGGCAGTATATCTGGCATAGAGTACCCTTTGATAGAATGGAACTTACCATTCCATTCTCCACCTTTTGGACAGAAGTGGATAGTCCTGCTTCCTACCAAGGGAAGGGTTGGAGCAAGATTTAGTTCAGTCGAGAGTAGAGAAATTGAGAAGTGGAGTTGAGAGTTGGAGCAAGAGAGTGAAGTAGCATGATGTGGTGAGGGAGCGGTTCCCCTCACGGCTTTAGGAGCTTTGGTAAAGTAGCTCAGAGAGCACCGCATTCAATATGTATAAAAGGACTTAGTGCCTCAGAGAGGGAAAACGGTGCCAAAGACACCCTACTCAGCAAAACAAGTCATAGGATACCTCACTGTCATTAGAAACAGTAAATGAAGTTGGTAGGAACAAGACTGAAGCCAGAGATTAGCACAGCAGCAGAGAGATAAAACAAAGTATTCAAGTTCACCTGCCAGTTTACCCTTCGCCTGCTGGAGCTAAGAGAAAGATCAAGTATTCTTTGGATGACACAAGTTTATTAAAAGCTGCTAAACTTCACCAAGTCGGGACTCTACTTACTCCACAAACTACAACTCATTTGTTGCTGCAGAGCCTAACCCTAGGGAGGGACAGTATCTACTGTGACACAAATTATTAGGGCCACAACATACCACTTGGCATTCCTAAACACGGGAACCCGATCGGCCATGGGGGGCGTCACGCCACACATCAGCCGGGGAAGTTTGAAAATCCTCACAGGTCCATGCCTTGTTCATTTTGACAAAAGTGATGTTTTGGACACTGATGGAGGACAACTTTTTCTTTTGGATGTCACCAAGCCCTCCGCCATACTGAAAACCCTCTCCAAGATGAATTTTGGGCAAGACAAAACAGCGAGAGCAAACTGGGCCAGTTCCAGACATTGTTCCAGTTTGCTTCTCCAGAAGTCCTTGGGGTCGGTGAATAGGGTATGTGCCGGAGAAAGGCTAGAGGCAGGTAGGACTGAACCTGAATTGTTCAGGTGGTGCATCTCCGTTTGCTGATATGAGTCAGCCAGATTCAGTACATGAATAAACTGCTCCATCATATTCCTAAGACTGGAATGGCTGCTGCTTATGCTAAGAGGTGTCTCCTCAATAAAAGCTGAGGCAAGCTGTGTACACAGTATATCCTGGTAATAAAGCAACTTGATCTTCTTTTCAGCAAAATAAAAATATTCCTGTTTTCTATTTTGCTTTGATAGCAAGGGTCCAAAAGTTTGGCTATCCAGAAATCATCAGGCTGCATACAAGTCACCTTTCTGACAAGCGTGCACAAGGAGCCAGTTCTTTCCAACTCCCCCCCCCCCCCCTCCACTGAGACAATTGGGTGTCTTGGTCGGTGCCATGATCATTCTTTTGCTCCTCCAGTTACTGTTTCACATCCTCCTCCATAGGAGTTTTTCCTTGTGGGTCCCCAACAGCAATAGGGTGGACAGCTGTTCTTCTTCCACCATGGTCGCCTGCTGCATGAGCGTCAGAGTGTGTTCTAAGATAAATGTGAGGGGAATCATGTTGTTCATGCCACAGTTGTCCCTGCTGACAAACTTTGTGGTCTCTTCAAAGTGATTCCTCGGATGAGCTTCCACTGCACGGCTTAAAGCAACACATGCTCCCTGCTGAGGCGGTCTGGTGCATGACAAAGTTTTTCATGGCTTTCTGCTGCTCGTACAGACGCTTGAGCATGTTCAATGTTTAATTCCAGAAAGTTGGCATGTCAGAGATTAAGCGGTGTAGCGGCAGGCCCTTCTGTCGGTGAAGGTCCAGGAGAGAGTTTCTCGCCATGTAAGAGTGGCTGAAATGCTTGGACAGTCTCCTTGCACAAGCTAGTGTACTTATTTAGAAAGTGCTGCACCACTAGGTTGATGATGTACGCCATGCAGGTAGCATGCGTTATTTCCTCTGGGGTCAGGGTGGCCAGGATTTTGCACCTACAGTAACTGTGACAGAACCCCTGTTTTAGGAATGGCCGGCCGGTTGTATTTCATTTGCTGTTCGTGTAGTTAGCCCTATTTTCGCCCTTTACATGTACACAACCACTCCCCTCTGCCTGTGACGCAATTAGTAAACAGAATGGACATTGCCCGTGACGCAATTAATGAGCACAATGGGCCATTGTAACTTGAAGAAGCACCCAGCAGGGCTTGGTCGTCGACCGCATGGAACTATGCCTGGCCCCCTTAATCCAATCATCCCCAGGATAGAGAGAAGAGAGGTTACTGTTCATGTGGGGGTGGGATATATCTGGCTGTGTATTGATTGGTCACTGTATGTTGTGTGCCTGTCCTCTATCAGGTCCCCGGGGGAGTAGCCCTTGCTGGAGGACTTGCATAAAAGGCTAAGCTTTGGCCATCAATAAAGTTCTGTTTTACCCCTTCTTGAAGTCTTGGCTCTTGTTTGGGGGGATTGGGAGCTAGAATCACCACACCTTTGGATTTACTTGGATTTCGGGAGACGCGGTACAGATTTACTCAGCGGGAGTGTGAGAAATCCATAACACTGGTGGCAGCAGTGGGATTTTCTCCTGAATGGATATATTGAACCGACAGACGGAGTGAATGGCCCACAGATACGAACGGCTCTAACGAGCAACGTTAAAGGAACTACTGGAACGCTCGCGGCAGAGTGGCAAATAACAAGCCGAAAGCCACGATAATTGCTGAATTGCTAGAGAGCGACAGAACCAGCGACACTACCATGGAGATGCCAGAAGAAACCGATTTTCAAAAGGACGTAAGATGGAGGCTTAGCATTTTGGGGCCCAACCCATCACAAGAGACTATCACCCAAATAATGGCACAAGCAACGCAAGCAGACAGCGCAAGTATACAAGCGACTGCGACACAACAACGGGATGTAATGGCACTACAGAGAGCTGCTAATGGACAGACACGTA
The DNA here is from genome assembly GCA_033119425.1 of Bufotes viridis. Lineage (NCBI taxonomy): Eukaryota > Metazoa > Chordata > Amphibia > Anura > Bufonidae > Bufotes > Bufotes viridis. The sequence continues at coordinate 511,653,340 of CM065591.1, forward strand.
AGATTGATTATGCTGCTTTTAAAGCCTTTATGGATGGTGTGGGGAGTTGCTCTGGTAGACAGCGGTGCGGGTGCAGTATAGAGGCAAAGAGAGTCCAGGTAGTGCAGCAAACAGTGTTTTATTTCACACTTGCACAAACAAAAAGTTCAAAACAGTCACTTAGTGTTACTTCACACTCACAGCAAAAACTTGAGGCAAAACAAAAGTCCAAGACTGAATCAAATTCACCTGTGTGGTTTAGGTGCGTATTCACACCCGGCTGTCAGCCCAGCCGCAGGAAAGTCCAACCTCAGGCTTCCAGGCAGACTGCACGCCTCTTTGCCAGCTCTTGCTTCCAGCCTTGAGAGCTCCACAGTAACGCCGGCAGCTTCCAGGTTAAATCACTTGAAATCCTAGGTGTCAGTTTTTCAGCCCAGCACAAGGCTCAGATCTCCAACACAGTGAGACCCACTTGCATGAAGCTAGCTGTCTTAAGTGCAGCTAGGTAATCACCCAAAAAACCCGGACCGGCACCTAAAATCTGGTCCAGTATTTGCCCTCACCTGGCTGCAATCAACCCAGCAGCACAGGCTGAGAGGAAAATACCTGCTTTTTTACCACCAAACCTCTCACTGTGTCACATACCCCCCCCCTTTGTTCAACCCTGAGGGGGTGAACACACGCCAGACAGTATACCCAGAACCGGGCACTCGCATTTCCCTGTAACTGCCCTGCTCTGTGTTCCACTGAAAATCTAAAGTTCTGAAGTCACCCGAACCCTCTGGTGACCCAGGACTTTCCTTCTTTGTCCAGATGGGGACAGGCTGCGGCCAACCCCATATCACTCCTTCAGAGGTGGCTTGTCGCCGAGCCACGGGCACCTGGTACGGCTTTAACCAGACTTTTGCCTGGGGCTCAGTGACAATATCACGGTGAGTTATGGAAGGGCATTCAGGGAAATCACAGAACACCTCTGTGTTCCGACTAACAAACTCCTTGGCTCTCTGAGTCTGTTCAGTGGAAAGGCTGCCAGTAATTTTATCTGTGGCAGCCGCTTCCTGTTAGCAGACAGAGGGACCGGAATCTCTTTCCCTAGATAAACCGGCCGCGGGTTGTTCTTAATACAAGTCTCTCTAACCTTCCAAGGTTTCCGTAAATTTACACGGTAGACCGGCTCTGGCTTTTGCCGTCCTGGCTGGTGTACCTTGTAATTTGGGTCTCCAACTTTCTGTGCTATTTTATAGGTCCCCTTCCCCCTAGCGCTGTCCTTACTGTTCACAGGTGGCCCAACAACCAAAACCGGGTCCCTTTGGCTACGGACCCCAGACACTCGATTGCAGGTCCGGCTTTGGCCTGGCTGAGCCACCTTCCTATGTTTTCTACCTATCCTACTAAGGGGGACTGTCTTCCCCTCACCCAGCGGACCTACTGTGGGTCCCTCTGCCTTGGGTTTCTGGGGTTCTAACACCTCACCTGGGCTAGGCCTCACTACTGGAAGTTTTCCTACCTGTCTGGGAACTGTACGTACAATGGCCGGCCACAGGGCTGGGAACAATGGAAAGTCTCTTCCTATTATCACATCATAGGGCATACTCGTGGTTACAGCCACCTCATGGACCTGCCTGCCGGCACACGTGTTTACAGACAACAGAGCAGTGGGGTATTCTTTACATCTCCATGAATGCTGAAAACCCCGACTCTCCGGCCTGTAAACTCTGTGGGTCGCACCAGGGAAGCCCTCACCAGGGTCACCTGACTCCCGAATCCAGCAGAGCTGCCACTGGAGTGTCTCCCACCTCCACCCGACACAAATGTTCATCATGGATAACCTCTGACACATCGACCCTTCTGGCATACAATGACTGTCGATACCCAAAGTTTACATCCATGGGCTCACCTAGGAGGGGACAGTTGGCCCGTACATGGCCAGGCTCATGGCACCGCCAGCAGATTATAGAGTCCCGATCCCCAAAGGGCACATCCCGTGCGGTCTTTCTCAGCTCAGGCCGCAGGGTCTGGGGAGGGGATTTTCTGGGTTTTATTACTCCCTTCCCCAGAGTCCCCCCCTCAAGTTCCTCAGTAGCCCCATAACGTTCGACCAGGTCCACCATCTCCAGGGCACTAGTAGGAGATGTCTGGCCAACCCAGCGCTGGAGGGGTAGTGGCAATGCCCTCCAGAATTTGTCAGCTACAATACGGTCCAGCATAGCAGTGGGACTAAGTACGTCAGGTGGCAGCCATTTTTGTAAGAGTTTTAGCAAATTGTAATACTGGGGTCGTGCTGGCTCAGCTGGGTTAAACTCCCACTGATGTACCCACTGGGCCCTAACCAACACATTCACCCCCAGTCTCGCCAGGATCTCACCTTTGACCACAGAGTAGTCTGCCGCTTGGTCGTCCGGTAAATCAAAGTATACCTGTTGGGGTCCTGACGCCAGAAACGGAGCGATGACCTCCGCCCACTGGTCTCGGGGTAGTCTCTCTCTCACGGCCACCTTTTCGAACATCGCCAAGTAGGTTTCAACATCATCTGTCGGTGTCATCTTGGGAACGGCCGTGCGGACTGCTTTCCGGGCATCGTGCACTCCCTGAGGCATCCCTGACTTTTCTAGCACCATTACGTGTTGCAGCAGCCGCTGGTTCGTGTCCTGCTGTCGCTGATTAGCCTCTAGCAGCTGTGCGACGGCCTCTTCATGTCTTTTTGCTGTTGTGCAATGGCCTGCTGTTGGACATCCATGGCCTGCTGTTGCTTTAAGTTGGCCTGGACAAGCTGCTTTATCATCTCCTCCATCTTGTCCTGTGTTGGTGGTTGCAGCTTGGCAGGCTTAATCCAGGACATACAACAGTGCCCAAAAAAAAAAAAATGCTACAAAAGTTTTGGCTTCCCGCCAGCCTCACTGCAATTGCCCGCATCCGACACCAAATGTGGGGAGTTGCTCTGGTAGACAGCGGTGCGGGTGCAGTATAGAGGCAAAGAGAGTCCAGGTAGTGCAGCAAACAGTGTTTTATTTCACACTTGCACAAACAAAAAGTTCAAAACAGTCACTTAGTGTTACTTCACACTCACAGCAAAAACTTGAGGCAAAACAAAAGTCCAAGACTGAATCAAATTCACCTGTGTGGTTTAGGTGCGTGTTCACACCCGGCTGTCAGCCCAGCCGCAGGAAAGTCCAACCTCAGGCTTCCAGGCAGACTGCACGCCTCTTTGTAAGCTCTTGCTTCCAGGCCCTGAGAGCTCCACAGTAACGCCGGCAGCTTCCAGGTAAATCACTTGAAATCCTAGGTGTCAGTTTTTCAGCCCAGCACAAGGCTCAGATCTCCAACACAGTGAGACCCACTTGCATGAAGCTAGCTGTCTTAAGTGCAGCTAGGTAATCACCCAAAAAACCCGGACCGGCACCTAAAATCCGGTCCAGTATTTGCCCTCACCTGGCTGCAATCAACCCAGCAGCACAGGCTGAGGAGAAAATACCTGTTTTTTACCACAAAACCTCTCACTGTGTCACAATGGCGAAATGGACATAGACAGCTATTTGCAGGATTTCGAACGACAATGTGCATTGGAGAACCTGGAGAAAGATAACTGGGCTGGAATATTGAGCAGTAAGCTATCAGGCCGAGCAGCGGAAGGCTACAGAGCGGTGCCAGATGAAGAGGTCAAGAACTATGACAAGGTAAAGGAAATATTGCTGGCCCGCTATGCCGTCACGCCAGAGGCATATAGGAAAAAGTTCAGGGCCCTCAGGGAAACGGACAGAGACACTTTTACTGAGTGGGCCTTACGTATGCACTGCACTGCCAGCAACTGGATGCAGGGGTGCCAGGCGACCACGTTGGCAGATGCCTTACAGTTGTTACTGCTAGAGCAGTTTTTTGATTTTGCTCCGCCAGGTGTTAGAGACTGGGTTCATGACCGCAAGCCTCGGACGGTGGAAGAGGCTGCTAGACTGGCTGATGAACACCACGATAGCAGGACTAAGGAGAGTAGCAGAGCACCGGTGCTCCAGCGTACCCCCTCCTACACCCCAACATCCACAACACCGGACAGGCACCATGCGCCCCACACCGTCCCAAGCAATCAGGGAGCGCGGAGGCCACCACCAATGTGCTATGGGTGTAACCAAATAGGACACATCAAACCCAACTGCCCGCAGCGCACGTCTAACCAAGGGGGACGACAACCAGTGTCACTGCGCCGAGCCACAGCCCATTGCATCCAGGAGGACTACAGTAAAGATACCCAAGGCGGTTATGCAGCGTATTCACCCCCAGAACCCACTGAGCAATGGTCCGTATTGCACGAGGTCAACCCCGTACAGGCTGCTCAAGACAACCGGGCACATCACCGACAGTCAGTCCGCCTAAATGGACAGGAGGCTACGGGCCTGAGAGACAGCGGAGCCACCATCACCCTGGTCCAACCTCACCGGGTCAAGCTGTCCTAACACACCGGACGCACCGTAGCTGTCCGGGTATCTGGAGGGGCCCTCCATAAGATACCAACAGCTGGGTTCATATGGACTGGGGTACGGGGCCTAAATCACTGGAAGTGGGGATTATGGCTGGCCTGCCGGCCGAAGTGCTACTGGGGAGTGACTTGGGATGTATAACCTCCCAGTTTGTTACGCCCGCCCAGGAGGGAGCATTACCCGTTACTACTCGGCAGCAGACCCAGGCAACAGAGATCGCACACTCTCAGGAACCTCAGGTAGGAACTAATGTCCCAACCCTTGCCTTAAACCGCACGATATACTGGGACACCCCCCAAGATTTTGAGAAGGAACAAATGGAAGACCCTACACTAGCAGGTTACCGCAGACCCGTAGAGAAACCCCAGGTAGACACAGACCAGACCAGGTTTCAATGGGACAATGGACGGTTATACAGGGTGACAGATGGGATCGGACAAGGGGCCAGCCAAGTGACCAAGAAACAACTAATAGTACCCCGCAAATACCGAACCGAACTGTTGCGGATTAGCCACAACATTCCCCTAGCTCGACATTTAGGGATAAAGAAAACCCGGAATAGATTGACCCAGACCTTCTTTTGGCCCGGAATCACACAGGACATAGACCAGTACTGTAGGACCTGTGAGGTATGTCAGCGTGTAGGGATAGAGGAGACCACTCCCGGGCTAAGCTACGACCCCTCCCCATCATAGGAGAACCCTTTTTCCGCGTAGCAGTAGACCTAGTGGGACCCCTTAGCAAACCTAGCTCCATGGGCAAGAGGTATATCCTCACTATAGTAGATTATGCCACTAGGTACTTGAAGGCAGTGGCCCTCTCTAATATTCAGGCTGAGACGGTAGTAGAGGCCCTTGTCAAGGTCTTTACCAGAGTGGGATTCCCCTGGGAGATTGTGTCCGACCAAGGGACACAGTTCACGGCAGCCATTACCCAGCAGCTCTGGCAGAGCTATGGGGTAAAGCCTATCCTGAGCCTCTGTGAGCGATTCAACGGCACGCTGAAACAGATGCTAAAGACCTTCACCGAGACCTGCCGTAATTGGGAAGCTTTCCTTCCCCACTTATTATTCGCGTACCGGGAAGTGCCCCAGGAGTCCACCGGCTTTTCTCCCTTCGAATTACTGTATGGGAGAAGGGTATGAGGACCCCTGGACCTGGTACGGGAACATTGGGAGGGAGACGTGGGAGAGGCAGGAACCCCTATTGTGCCCTACGTTCTGGAACTGAGGGACCGGCTGCAAGCCCTAACTGCCACGGTTCGGGAAAACTTGCAGTCGGCACAAAAGCGCAAGAAACAGTGGTATGATAGGGGGGCAAGAGACCGAGTATTCGAATTTGACCAAAAAGTACTAGTCTTGAGGCCCACCAAAACAGACAAATTACAGGACGCAGCCCGGATCAGTGATACCACCTATGTGGTAGTGCACTGTTCAAATGAACGGATCAGAAGATCCTTTCATGTGAACATGCTTAAGCCATACATGGAAAGGGCCGAGGAGATATCTGCAGTATGCGCCCCAGCCGGCGAATATAGAGAGGGCATCCCCTTACGTGATATGCTAGCAGCCAACGCTGTCGGGGTAGAACAAGTAAGTCTGGGAGACAACTTGAACCCCGAGGAAAGACAGCAAGCCTCCCAATTGCTACAGGAATTTAGTGGTATGTTCTCTGTCATTCCAGGGTACACAACACTGGCAGTCCACAGAGTGGAGACCCCAGGTCAGGTACCCCTCCGGCAGCAGCCATATCGCATTCCTGAGGCCGTTAGGGAGAGCATGCATAAGGAGATACTAGACATGTTAGCCTTAGGGGTGATAGAACCCTCCCAGAGCCCTTGGGCCTCCCCGGTAGTGTTGGTGCCGAAGCGAGATGGTACAACCCGATTCTGCGTCGACTACCGGAGGCTCAGTTACCGATGCCTACCCCATGCCCAGGGTAGACGAATTGTTGAACCGGATGGCAAAAGGGAATTACTTGACCACTATAGATCTGTGCAAGGGATATTGGCAGATCCTTTTGGAGCTGGAGGCCATCCCAAAGTCGGCCTTCGTCACCCCATTTGGCCTGTACCAGTTTAAGGTCATGCCATTTGGGATGAAGAATGCCCCGGCTACTTTTCAGAGGATGGCTGATCGGCTCTTAGAGGGATTTCAGGACTTTGCATGTGCATATCTAGATGATATTGCAATCTTCAGTTGCACATGGGAGGCCCACCTGGAGCACATGTCTGTAGTGCTCAAGAGAATCCAGACTGCCGGCCTAACCTTAAAGCCAGACAAGTGTCATGTAGGGATGGCCGAGGTGCAGTACCTAGGTCACCGAGTGGGCTCCGGGAAACAGAGGCCCGAACCCGCCAAAGTAGAGGCCATAACCCAGTGGCCCCAGCCCCGCACCGTAACACAAGTTATGGCATTTTTGGGGACCGCTGGTTATTACCGAAAGTTTGTGCAGGATTACAGCACTATAGCTAAGCCCCTCACAGACCTCACCAAAAAATCTCTCCCCAAGCAAGTTGTATGGTCCCCAGAGTGTGCAGACTCTTTTCCATTCAAAAAAATTTCTTGTCCATACAGATGCCTCAATGTTTGGACTGGGAGCCATACTGAGTCAGGTCGGGGAGGACAGCATGGAGCATCCCGTGGTGTACCTGAGCAGAAAACTGATACCCAGGGAAGTCAGTTATGCCACAGTGGAGAAGGAGTGCCTCGCCTTCGTTTGGGCCCTCAAGAAACTCCAACCTTATTTATACGGGCGCTCCTTCACTGTTATGACTGATCACAACCCCCTGATTTGGCTCAACCGAGTGGCAGGAGACAACCACCGACTATTGAGATGGAACCTGGCACTGCAGCCTTATAATTTCACTGTGCAGTACAGGCCAGGGAGACAGAATGCCAACGCAGACAGGTTGTCTCGCCAAAGGGAACTGGACCCATTGCTAACTGCTTCTTGGGCATCCCCAAACCCACCCGTTGGGGTCTAGGTGGGTATGCCGTCCCAGGGAACTAAGGGGGAGCTATGTGACAGAACCCCTGTTTTAGGAATGCCCAGCCGGTTGTATTTCATCTGCTGTTCGTGTAGTTAGCCCTATTTTCGCCCTTTACATGTACTCAACCACTCCCCTCTGCCTGTGACGCAATTAGGACACCAAAAAATGCATCCTGGAATAAACAAAATAATCTTTATTAATATATTCGTATATATAAAATCATGATAAAGACATAAAAATAGCAGTAAACAAGAACTGGTGGTATAAAGAGCACCAGAGGAATATCAGGAGAATAATAATGTGCAAATGACAGCGTATAGTATGTGATAATCACAGCACTCTATACCCTTGAAGAAGCCGCTTTGGTGAAACGTACGTCGGGTTGGGGACGCAGGAGATTGTCACGTGTTTACATCAGGTAGTCTGACCTCTTTGGAGATTATTCTCATTTTACTTATGTTGCACTAGGCACTTTACATTGTATCATGTGTTTCCTTATATAGGTGGATTACCATACGCTATACGCTGTCATTTGCACATTATTATTCTCCTGATATTCCTCTGGTGCTCTTTATACCACCAGTTCTTGTTTACTGCTATTTTTATGTCTTTATCATGATTTTATATATACGAATATATTAATAAAGATTATTTTGTTTATTCCGGATGCATTTTTTGGTGTCCTATTTAAGTGGGCGGTCCGGTGATAGGCGCTTGCCCAGCGCCATATTTCGGTGTGTACTGTGACGCAATTAGTAAACAGAATGGGCATTGCCTGTGACGCGATTAATGAGCACAATGGACCATTGTAACTTGAAGAAGCACCCAGCAGGGCTTGGTCGTCGACCGCATGGAACTATGTCAGGCCCCCTTAATCCAATCATCCCCAGGATAGAGAGAAGAGAGCTTACTGTTCATGTGGGGGTGGGATATATCTGGCTGTATGTTGATTGGTCACTGTATTTTGTGTGCCTGTCCTCTATCAGGTCCCGGGGGAGTAGCCCTTGCTGGAGGACTTGCATAAAAGGCTAAGCTTTGGCCATCAATAAAGAGATCGTTTCACCCCTTCTTGAAGTCTTGGCTCTTGTTTGGGGGGATTGGGAGCTAGAATCACCACACCTTTGGATTTACTTGGATTTCGGGAGACGCGGTACAAATTTACTCAGCGGGAGTGTGAGAAATCCATAACAGTAACTTACTACCTTGCCCAGTTGGAGTCAGCCAAGTGACAGCCAGTGGGATGTTTGCTGCTTGATGTACTTTAGTAACTGCTCACCGGTGTGGCTATTATCTCCCAGGCCGATCAGCTCCAACAAAGAGTGGCAACGCTTGACCTGACACATGTGGTAGGAAGGAGAGTTAGTGCAAGCGACCCTGTGCCCTACTGCTATTGTGGACAGGAACGTGTCCATGGAGGAGGAGGCGGACAAGTGCCTGGTGTGGGAGCCAGGTCGACACAATTGTGGGGGGAGGGATCAGTAGGACCTGGCTTTGTTGCCGGGGTACTGACTCGCCGCTGCCAGTGGGCCGTGAAGGACATGCACTGTCCCTGCCTGTAACAGCTGCTCCAGTTGCCCAGCGTGGCGAGAACCTTGCCGCATAGCGAGAATCAATGGAAGCATCCAACATTGTCTGTCACCTGAGAGTACAGAGCAGGAATGCCTTTTTGGGCGAAATAATCCCGGTTATTATTCTTACAACAAGGCTGAGCCCTTGCCATTAGCTTCCTAAATGCATAAGACTCGACTAAATGGTAGGGCAGCGACTGCACTGACAGCAACTTGGCCAGGTGCGAATTAAGGTTGCGCGGCTCGTAGAGTTGGTTCCTGGCCACGCATTCTGTTATCGATGGCTGATGATGAAGAGGAGGAGTTTGAGTGGGAGAAGCAGAAAGGGATGGTGACAATCTGAAAGACACCGTACTCGTACTGCCCGTAGATGTGGCCTGGCTGCCGCAAAGGAGCCTGGGCAAAGGAGGACACTCTTGCTGTGCTAGCTATTAACCACTTCTGGTTATGTTCACAGGGAAAGCCCCACCTCCAGAGGAAGGCATACGCCGAAAAGCGCGTCGGAGTACATGGGTCTCCCAAGGTGGATTCCTTCCCTAATATGGGTATGTGGCACTATTTTTAATTGCAGGTTTGAGATCTAATATTTTGGGACTTATATATGGGGACATTCTTATGATATTATAGTGGCTTCACAATCTGCATGTTTCCCAGTACATATAACCTAATCTCTCTGCTATTCTTTGTAATTCTTTGTCTCCCCTTGTGTTAGGGGTTAATACATTTATATGTAATTTGGCAGCTACGAACAGAGAGATGTATGGGACGCACTTGCACTTTAATTGTATGCTGGGCATTGTATATACATGCATATGGAGAAGTTTTTTACTATGTGTATACAAATATAGTAATGAGCCCGTTTATGGGTTTCTTACTCATTCCTATTTATGTATTTGTTATACCTCCTCAGGTGTAGTCCACTATTTTCTGTATGGCATCTTTTTTACTTTTGTCATTTATGTAATAAAGTACGTGCAGATTTATTTTTTGTAAACCTGTTTAGTCTCAGTTTTTTCTGATATGGGTTGTGAAGAACTTCCCAGCAACCGTTTGGTTATTTTACCTCCCAGCTACTTAATCCCCATGGATACCTACTCCGAACAATGGACGTTTCTGTGTATCCAGTACATATGTGTACACACACGCCCGAGACATTCCGTCTGCTTCTAACCACCAGACTGATCTACCGAATTAAAATACGCAAGATAACACTTTAGGCCGTTGTCTTGGAAAAGACACAGCGATTTCTTGTAAGCCATATGACCAAGCCGTTTTGTAAATTGAGTTTAGTAGGTTTCGCTGTCTCAGAGGAGGAGTTTGATGCTTTCCATTAAAGTGTGTGTTGTTCCAGCATTAAGCTTTGGCTCCTGTGTGGATTATTATGTGACACCAGTGATATTTTACTCCGTGGATTCTTGGCTCTATTACTTCATGGGAATAGGGGTGGTTATGGTCAAGGTTATGTTCAGGGGTCTCAGCATGAGCCACATTTATCACTGTGTCCAGGGGTGCACCTAGCCTTTCTGCTGCCTGAGGTGAAAACTGAAGCGGTGCCCCCCCCCATGCCAATTTCTTAACCTAGCCCCTTTGCCACAATGAAAGTGCTCATTGCCCATGGCCCTTCTTCTGCCCCCTGTTGCCCCTACCTGGTGCTGCCTCATTGGGACTGTGTCCCAAGAGTCACTTACAGTAAACTCTTGATTTTTGTGTATTTCTGTGTTATCTGTGATCTATGGTATAAACATGTGGGGTGAGCAGTGGTCGGAGCGATACTGAAAGCACAGGGTAGAGGGGGCACAGCAAACAATGAGAGAAATACAACAGCAACATCAAACTAAGCAACAACCTTGTCCAGATAACGTGGAAGACTGTCAGCAAGCAGCTTCTCCGTGTTCTCACTGATCTCTGAAGGCTTCACCACCGCACAGTTACCTGCAGAACAATAACCAATACTAAGCAGAAATAACAGGAATCACATCAGGTATAAGAAATAGGAGCGCTAACAATCAGCATCATACTTATTACTAATTTCATTTCTATAGTAACACTTTATATTTTTATTATCATTGTTATTATTAAATTAGAGGCAATAATACTAAGACGAAGAACCATTATTACTCTTCTCTATATTATTAATATATTATTTATAAACACTAAGAATAATACAAATCAGAATAATGATATAAACAATCATATAATGAAATGTTCCTCTGGAGGGAAGGGGGTTTCTGGCAATTCTCCCCAGTATGAGGGTCAACCCTGACGCAGTTCTCCAGTGGCCGTAGCCACAATCTACAGAAAGGCAGCGCCGTTCCTCACCTACTTCTAGGGATTAACCTATTGGCTAGTGGTATTCTTAAAGAAGATGGCCAGTATGCATGATATATGATGGAACAAAGAATCTGTCACAAGAAATGTTGCCTAGATGAGGGGTGGTCTTTGCAGTGCCCTGGAGCAGGGGTACTTTGACATTTGGACCTTTGCCTATATCCCCTATGCAAAGTTATAAACATCTTACTTTATTTCACTTGAAAGGGTTAATTTGCAATGTTTAATACTGTGTACCTGCATTACATGGCTCTGTGGAAAGGGTTAATGAATACTGAGAGACTGTTAGGACTTTGAATAGGAAACTGGTAATTTTCCACAGCTGCCATAGAGTTTGAAGAGGGATGGAGGGGAAAAAGCCAGACTTGTTTACCACCAAAAGCAGACAGACTGACCTTCTCAATGTCTGGTTTTAGCTCTGTTGTTATGTCTGGAAACTTGTTTTTGTCTGAAAAACCTGCTGTGTCATTGCCATTGAGTATCATTGAAGCTGTAATGTAAGTCTATGAGAGACGGAAAGTGTAACATTGTATCTGTTTGTGCTGAGCTTCTCCACTCCACCCCCCCCCACTAGAAGGTTCTAGTCTAGCTAATACTGCATATAAGGAGAGCAGTCAGAGCCCCCAGTGTGCTGCAGTAAGGGAATAATGCTTAATTGCTTGGAGCGGAGACTCATGCCAGACTACCGAGTGACCCAAAGAAGTCGCTGAGATGGGAACGCTGAGCCACAGACCATGGTTCTTTAACCCTGTGACAAGGAGCAACCCGGACTACTGAGCTACAGACCATGGGTCCTTGACCAGGAGGCCAGCCTTCTGAGAGAGAGGGGGACAGCTAGCTCAGGCCTTTCCTTAGCATCAAACCCTTCTTCTACCAGGGAGGAGACTAGAGAAGCCAGCCCTATGCCTCGTCTCAGGGAGGAGACTGGAGAAGTCAGCCCTATGCCTCGTCTCAGAGGGGAGACTGGAGAATCCAGCCCTATGCCTCGTCTCAGGGAGGATACTGGAGAAGCCTGCCCTATGCCTCACCTCAGGGAGGAGACTAGAGAAGCCAGCCCTATGCCTCGTCTCAGGGAGGAGACTGGAGAAGCCAGCCCTATGCCTTGTCTCAGGGAGGAGACTGGAGAAGCCAGCCCTATGCCTCGTCTCAGGGAGGAGACTGGAGAAGCCAGCCCTATGCCATGTCTTAGGGAGGAGACTGGAGAAGCCAGCCCTATGCCTCGTCTCAGGGAGGAGACTAGAGAAGCCAGCCCTATGCCTTGTCTAAGGGAGGAGACTGGAGAAGCCAGCCCTATGCCTCGTCTCAGGGAGGAGACTGGAGAAGCCAGCCCTATGCCTCGTCCTAAGGAGGAGACTGGAGAAGCCAGCCTTATGCCTCTTCTCAGGGGGGAGACTGGAGAAGCCGGCCATATGCCGAGTCTCAGGGAGGAGACTGGAGAAGCCCGCTCTATGCCTCGTCTCAGGGAGGAGACTGGAGAAGCCAGCCCTATGCCTCGTCTCAGGGAGGAGACTGGAGAAGCCAGCCCTATGCCTTGTCTCAGGGAGGAGACTGGAGAAGCCAGCCCTATGCCTCATCTCAGGGAGGAGACTGAAGAAGCCAGCCCTGTGCCTCGTCTCAGGGAGGAGACTGGAGAAGCCAGCCCTATGCCACACTCACGTTCCACCTCTCCAGCCGCCCGGACACACCAGCTGGTGGGCATCTTCACATAGCTGATGCCTGTTTCCTGCTGGCAATGCCCCTCACTGCCCATAAGGCACGTTCTTTCTGGCTCTTAAAGGGCCAGTGAATCAGCACCTTGTTCTTCCCCAGTCAATGGCTGGCCATCCTGGGGTATTTAAGGCACTTAACCCTGTGAAAAGGTGCCTGAGCAAATAGGTGGTAGTGTGCTAGCTTTCTGTGCTGTTAGCTTATTTGCCTGTTCCATGTACTGACTTTTGGCTGACCTCTGCTTTGACCTTTCTCTGCCTGATCTGCGTACTAACCCTGAACTGAACTCCCCGATCTTGGACTGTTTATTGGATAGCACGTACTCTAAATGCCCTGACTTCAGCCTGTCCCTGATTACATTTTTGCCTGATCTCACGGTGCTCCACAACAGTGTCTTTTGACCCCCATGCAGCAGTAGTCACTGAAACAGAGACTAATCTAGGATGTAGCGGCGTGGTGGTTACCCATGCAGTGGAGTCCAGATTCCTGTTAAGGGGTTAATAAATTAATAACAGGAGGATGACTAAATTAATACCCTAAGAAGTAGCCCCAAGCCAAATCTGTTCAAGTGACTCAGCAGATCCACATCTGCTTCCTTTTACAGGATTTATAGACTCTTCAATCCTTTAGACTCTATGCTCTTTCATGTCTTCTGCTCCCTCACACCCCCTGTGCCCTCACACTCTCCACTCCCTCATGCCTTCTGCTCCCTCTCACCCTCTGTGCCCTCACACTCTCCACGCCCTCATGCCTACTGCTCCCTCACACCCTCTGTGCCCTCACGCTCTCCACTCCCTCATGTCTTCTGCTCCCTCACACCCCCTGTGCCCTCACGCTCTCCACGCCCTCATGCCTTCTGCTCTCTCACACCCTCTGTGCCCTCACGCTCTCCACGCCCTCATGCCTACTGCTCCCTCACACCCTCTGTGCCCTCACACTCTCCACTCCCTCATGCCTTCTGCTCCCTCACACCCTCTGTGCCCTCACACTCTCCACTCCCTCATGCCTTCTGCTCCCTCACACCCTCTGTGCCCTCACACTCTCCACTCCCTCATGCCTTCTGCTCCCTCACACCCTCTGTGCCCTCACGCTCTCCACTCCCTCATGCCTACTGCTCCCTCACACCCTCTGTGCCCTCACACTCTCCACTCCCTCATGCCTTCTGCTCTCTCACACCCTCTGTGCCCTCACGCTCTCCACTCCCTCATGCCTTCTGCTCCCTCACACCCTCTGTGCCCTCACGCTATCCACTCCCTCATGCCTTCTGCTCCCTCACACCCTCTGTGTCCTCACGCTCTCCACTTCATCATGCCTTCTGCTCCCTCACACCCTCTGTGCCCTCACGCTCTCCACTCCCTCATGCCTTCTGCTCCCTCACACCCTCTGTGGACTCACGCTCTCCTCTCCCTCATGCCTTCTGCTCCCTCACACCCTCTGTGCCCTCATGCTCTCCACTCCCTCATGCCTTCTGCTCCCTCACACCCTCTGTGTCCTCACGCTCTCCACTTCATCATGCCTTCTGCTCTCTCACACCCTCTGTGCCCTCACGCTATCCACTCCCTCATGCCTTCTGCTCCCTCACACCCTCTGTGTCCTCACGCTCTCCACTTCATCATGCCTTCTGCTCCCTCACACCCTTTGTGCCCTCACGCTCTCCACTCCCTCATGCCTTCTGCTCCCTCACACCCTCTGTGGACTCACGCTCTACAGTCTCTCATGCCTTCTGCTCCCTCACACCCTCTGTGCCCTCATGCTCTCCACTCCCTCATGCCTTCTGCTCCCTCACACCCTCGGTGCCCTCACGCTCTCCACTCCCTCATGCCATCTGCTCCCTCACACCCTCTGTGCCCTCACTCTCTCCACTCCCTCATGCCATCTGCTCCCTCACACCCTCTGTGCCCTCACGCTCTCCACTCCCTCATGCCTTCTGCTCCCTCACACCCTCTGTGCCCTCACGCTCTCCACTCCCTCATGCCTTCTGCTCCCTCACACCCTCTGTGCCCTCACGCTCTCCACTCCCTCATGCCTTCTGCTCCCTCACACCCTCTGTGCCCTCACGCTCTCCACTTTCTCATGCCTTCTGCTCTCTCACACCCTCTAAGCCCTCACGCTCTCCACTCCCTCATGCCTACTGCTCCCTCACACCCTCTGTGCACTCACGCTCTCCACTCTCTCATGCCTACTGCTCCCTCACACCCTCTGTGCCCTCACGCTCTCCACTCCCTCATGCCTACTGCTCCCTCACACCCTCTGTGCACTCACGCTCTCCACTCTCTCATGCCTACTGCTCCCTCACACCCTCTGAGTCCTCACCATCTCCACTCCCTCATGCCTACTGCTCCCTCACACCCTCTGTGCACTCACGCTCTACAGTCTCTCATGCCTTCTGCTCCCTCACACCCTCTGTGCCCTCACGCTCTCCACTCCCTCATGCCTTCTGCTCTCTCACACCCTCTGTGCCCTTACGCTCTCCACTCCCTCATGCCTTCTGCTCTCTCACACCCTCTGAGCCCTCACGCTCTCCAGTCCCTCATGCCTACTGCTCCCTCACACCCTCTGTGCCCTCATGCTCTCCACTCCCTCATGCCTTCTGCTCCCTCACACCCTCTGAGCCCTCACGCTCTCTACTCCCTCATGCCTTCTGCTCTCTCACACCCTCTGTGCCCTCACGCTCTCCACTCCCTCATGCCTTCTGCTCCCTCATGCCCTCTGTGCACTCACGCTCTACAGTCTCTCATGTCTTCTGCTCTCTCACACCCTCTGTGCCCTCATGCTCTCCACTCCCTCATGCCTTCTGCTCCCTCACACCCTCTGTGCCCTCACGCTCTTCACTCCCTCATGCCTTCTGCTCCCTCACACCCTCGGTGCCCTCACACTCTCCACTCCCTCATGCCTTCTGCTCCCTCACACCCTCTGTGCCCTCACGCTCTACAGTCACTCATGCCTTCTGCTCCCTCACACCCTCTGTGCCCTCACGCTCTCCACTCCCTCATGCCTTCTGCTCTCTCACACCCTCTGTGCCCTCACGCTCTCCACTCCCTCATGCCTTCTGCTCCCTCACACCCTCTCTGCCCTCACGCTCTCCACTCCCTCATGCCTTGTGCTCCCTCACACCCTCTGTGCCCTCACGCTCTCCACTCCCTCATGCCTTCTGCTCCCTCACACCCTCTGTGCCCTCACGCTCTCCACTCCCTCATGCCTTCTGCTCCCTCACACCCTCTGTGCCCTCACGCTCTCCACTCCTCATGCCTTCTGCTCCCTCACACCCTCTGTGCCCTCACGCTCTTCACTCCCTCATGCCTTCTGCTCCCTCACACCCTCTGTGCCCTCACGCTCTCCACTCCCTCATGCCTTCTGCTCCCTCACACCCCCTGTGCCCTCATGCTCTACAGTCTCTCAGCTCTTCTGCTCCCTCACACCCTCTGTGCCCTCATGCTCTCCACCCCCTCATGCCTACTGCTCCCTCACACCCTCTGTGCCCTCACGCTCTCCACTCCCTCATGCCTTCTGCTCCATTATACCCTCTGTGCCCTCATGCTCTCCACTCCCTCATGCCTTCTGCTCCCTCACACCCTCTTTGCCCTCACGCTCTCCACTCCCTCATGCCTACTGCTCCCTCACACCCTCTGTGCCCTCACGCTCTCCACTCCCTCATGCCTTCTGCTCCCTCACACCCTCTGAGCCCTCACGCTCTCCACTCCCTCATGCCTTCTGCTCCCTCACACCCTCTGTGCCCTCACGCTCTCCACTCCCTCATGCCTTCTGCTCCCTCACACCCTCTGTGGACTCACGCTCTACAGTCTCTCATGCCTTCTGCTCCCTCACACCCTCTGAGCCCTCACGCTCTCCACTCCCTCATGCCTTCTGCTCCCTCACACCCTCGGTGCCCTCACGCTCTCTACTCCCTCATGCCTTCTGCTCCCTCACACCCTCTGTGCCCTCACGCTCTCCACTCCCTCATGTCTTATGCTCCCTCACACCCTCTGTGCCCTCACGCTCTTCACTCCCTCATGCCTTCTGCTCCCTCACACCCTCTGTGTCCTCACGCTCTCCACTCCCTCATGCCTTCTGCTCCCTCACACCCTCTGTGCCCTCACGCTCTCCACTCCCTCATGCCTTCTGCTCCCTCACACCCTTGGTGCCCTCACGCTCTCTACTCCCTCATGCCTTCTGCTCCCTCACACCCTCTGTGCCCTCACGCTCTCCACTCCCTCATGTCTTATGCTCCCTCACACCCTCTGTGCCCTCACGCTCTCCACTCCCTCATGCCTTCTTCTCCCTCACACCCTCTGAGCCCTCACGCTCTCCACTCCCTCATGTCTTCTGCTCCCTCACACCCTCTGTGCCCTCACGCTCTCCACTCCCTCATGTCTTCTGCTCCCTCACACCCTCTGTGCCCTCACGCTCTCCACTCCCTCATGTCTTCTGCTCCCTCACACACTCTGTGCCCTCATGCTCTCCACTCTCTCATGTCTTCTGCTCCCTCACGCTCTACACTTCCTCACATACTCTGTTCCTTCTTGCTCTTTGCTCTCTCACACCCTCTGCACTCTGCTCCCACATGCTCTTCACTCCCTCATGTTCCTCTCTCCCTCACACTTTTAGCTGCCTCATGTCCTACATCTCATGATGGCCTCCAATCTCTTATTCTCTGTGCTCTTTTATGCCCCCCGTTCCCTCTGCTCTTTCATGCACTTTACTTCCTCACACCCTGAGGGCCCTCATGCCCCTCACTATCTCACACACTCCATAGCACAGGTAGGATGGTAGATAGAGATGAGGAGGAGATGTATGGGGGTGCACCACTGGGGAGAGCACAGGTAGGATGGTACACAGAGATGAGGAGGAGATGTAGGAGGTGCAGCACTCTGGAGAGTACAGGTAAGATGGTAGACAGCGATGAGGAGGGGATGTAGGGGGTGCAGCACTGTGGAGAGCACGGGAAGGATGGTAGACAGAGATGAGGAGGAGATGTAGGGGGTGCAGCACTGTGGACAGCACAGGTAGGATGGAAGACAGAGATGAGGAGAAGATGTAGGGGGTGCTGCACTGTGGAGAACACAGGTAGGATGGTATACAGAGATGAACAGGAGATGTAGGGGATGCAGCACTGTGGAGAGCACAGGTAGGGTGGTAGACAGAGATGAGGAGGAGATGTAGGGGGTGAAGTGCTGTGGAGAGCATGGGTAGGATGGTAGACAGAGTTGATGAGGAGATGTAGGGGGTGCAGCACTGTGGAGAGCACGGGTAGGATGGTAGACAGAGATGAGGAGGAGATGTAGGTGGTGCAGCACTGTGGAGAGGACAGGTAGGATGGTAGAGAGAGATGAGGAGGAGATGTAGGAGGTGCAGCACTGTGGAGAGCATGGGTAGGATGGTAGACAGAGATGAGGAGGAGATGTAGGGGATGCAGCACTGTGGAGAGCACGGGTAGGATGGTAGACAGAGATGAGGAGGAGATGTATGGAGGTGCAGCACTGTGGAGAGCATGGGTAGGATGGTAGACAGAGATGAGGAGGAGATGTAGGGGATGCAGCACTGTGGAGAGCATGGGTAGGATGGTAGACAGAGATGAGGAGGAGATGTAGGGAGTGCAGCACTGTGGAGAGCACAGGTAGGATGGTAGACAGAGATGAGGAGGAGATGTAGGAAGTGCAGCACTGTGGAGAGCATGGGTAGGATAGTCTACAGAGATGAGGAGGAGATGTAGGGGGTACAGCACTGTGGAGAGCATGGGTAGGATGGTAGACAGAGATGAGGAGGAGATGTAGGGAGTGCAGCACTGTGGAGAGCACAGGTAGGATGGTAGACAGAGATGAGGAGGAGATGTAGGAAGTGCAGCACTGTGGAGAGCATGGGTAGGATAGTCTACAGAGATGAGGAGGAGATGTAGGGGATACAGCACTGTGGAGAGCATGGGTAGGATGGTAGACAGTGATGAGGAGGAGATTTAGGGGGTACAGCACTGTGGAGAGCACAGGTAGGATAGTCTACAGAGATGAGGAGATGTAGGAGGTGCAGCACTGTGGAGAGCATGGGTAGGATAGTCTACAGAGATGAGGAGGAGATGTAGGGGGTACAGCACTGTGAAGAGCATGGGTAGGATGGTAGATAGAGATGAGGAGGAGATGTAGGGGTGCAGCACTGTGGAGAGTACAGGTAGGGTGGTAGATGGAGATGAGGTTTAACACAACAATGCTCACAGGAGCAATTGCAACCTATTTTATCCCTGGTATAAAAAGTAACTTTTATTGTAACTGTATTAAAATTGTTTACTAGTGAGCACAAAAAACTTAAAACCACTACCTATGTGCTAGATGGGTGGGTATACTGCGGCACCGCACAAACACCACGGGTGTGCACTGCCACGTGGTTTGGGCTATTAGTCGCCGTTCGGTTAGAACTATCAGAGTCGTGATTTACAGTGTTGAGAGGTTTAGAACTAACACCTCTCTCTTTGCTCAATTACTACTGAGTTCGCAGCAATCGCTCACATAAGCTCCGATAGCAAAGTTCAACCCTCAAGTAGTACAGGTAGCTGTTAAAACCCTAACATTCCGTCCCCCAACATGTTTCACCAGCGATGCTGGCGTCCTCAGGGGTACCGGACAGAATTGAGGACGCCAGCATCGCTGGTGAAACATGTTGGGGGACGGAATGTTAGGGTTTTAACAGCTACCTGTACTACTTGAGGGTTGAACTTTGCTATCGGAGCTTATGTGAGCGATTGCTGCGAACTCAGTAGTAATTGAGCAAAGAGAGAGGTGTTAGTTCTAAACCTCTCAACACTGTAAATCACGACTCTGATAGCTCTAACCGAACGGCGACTAATAGCCCAAACCACGTGGCAGTGCACACCCGTGGTGTTTGTGCGGTGCCGCAGTATACCCACCCATCTAGCACATAGGTAGTGGTTTTAAGTTTTTTGTGCTCACTAGTAAACAATTTTAATACAGTTACAATAAAAGTTACTTTTTATACCAGGGATAAAAGAGGTTGCAATTGCTCCTGTGAGCATTTTTGTGTTAAATGTTAGTGAAAGAACCCTTCCCTGGTAGGATCCTTAAGTGTTTGAGATGGAGATGAGGAGGAGATGTAGGAGGTGAAGCACTGTGGAGAGCATGGGTATGATGGTAGACAGAAATGAGGAGGAGATGTAGGGGGTGCAACACTGTGGAGAGCATGGGTAGGATGGTAGACAGAGATGACGAGGAGATGTAGGGGCTGCAGCACTGTGGAGAGCACGGGTAGGATGGTAGACAGAGATGAGGAGGAGATGTAGGGGATGCAGCACTGTGGAGAGCACGGGTAGGATGGTAGACAGAGATGAGGAGGGGATGTATGGGGTGCAGCACTGTGGAGAGTACGGGTAGGATGGTAGACAGAGATGAGGAGGAGATGTAGGAGGTGCAGCACTGTGGAGAGCACAGGTAGGATGGTAGACAGAGATGAGGAGGAGATGTAGGGGTGCAGCACTGTGGAGAGTACGGGTAGGATGGTAGACAGAGATGAGGAGGGGATGTAGTGGGTGCAGCACTGTGGAGAGCTGTGTGGGTGAGAATGAGCAGTTTAAATTGAATCCTGTACGGTATGGGAAACATGTGCAATGACTGGCACATTGTGCAGGCATCGAAGTAGCAGTTAGAAAGATAGATGAGCCTGTCTGCTGTGTTCAGGATAGATTGGACAGGGGAAGTCTGGTGAGGGGCAGGGGCAGACCAATTAGTAATGAGTTACAGTCATCCAAACTGGTTTGAATATAGGGGGTAAAGTAAAGATCGGCACTGACAGCATGCGTCCTCCTAGGTATGATGATTAGATAGTTTAATAGATGAAGAAAACATCGGTAGTTCCGTTTTTAAAGATTCCATTTCAGATAGAGAGAGAACATTATGTTTGAGACACTGGACAGACAGTCACTGGGGTCCTGTAGTACAACACGGATGATGTCATGGGTTGAAGTGTATAGGTAGGTGTCATTGAGATGGAAACCAAATCTAGTAGTGTGCACGTTTTTCTCTGTAGGCATTCACATCGCAGGAAGAGGCGAGTTTGAGGTGTAAGCTCTTTCATCTCTGTTTGGAGGTTAGGGGCACAACTTCATCCAGGGCACTTCTGAGGGTGTTATTATAGTGTTTTAAAGTCGAATTGATAGGAAAGACATTGTGGACAGGGATGACTGTAGAGAATCTGTAAGTTTCACAGTGTCAATGGCACGTAGATTTGTGAATGTGTAATAAGTCGGAGCGTGCCGAGATGGATGAAGGCTGAGGTCAGAGTGGAGGAGCAGAGGTAGTGAAGTCAGAAGCAGAGCAGGAAGAAGACCAGGTCAAGTGTGTTACTGTCTTTATGCGTCTCAGAGTTTGAATGTTGTGAAAGTCCAAGAGAGGAGGTTAGAGATTGAAGCTGCGAGGCAGGCGGGGAGATGGGGCTGTCTATGGGGATGTTACAGTCTCCCAAAATGTGTGTTGGTAGTTCTGAAGACAAGAAGTGGGCACCGAGGCAGCAAATCGATCCAGAAAGTGGATCGTCCTCATCGCCACTCTAAAGGTGAGGAGATGAAAGTCTAGGGGCGATGGAAGGAGAGAGCAGCTGTTGTACAGAGACAGATCTGGTGCTTCACCACAGCGAGTGTTTTCTACCTGATACTGCTACATCTCTTATCCAGATCCCAATCATTTCCCACCTGGACTACTGGAGCCCACCACTATCTGTGACATTGTCCTGGTCTTGTCTACGTTTTTGTATAAAACTAGGCTGGATGATGATGCAGAAGGTTCTGGCTTCTGTCACTATATATGAGAATACAGAGATGTTGAGGTCATGGTCAGAGCCCTAGAGGTAGGTACTGACCTGCAGCAATCGCCCCAACAAGAGGAATGAGAGAGAGATGCACAGGGTAATTCCAGGGTGCGATGATGAGAACCACTCCAAACGGCTCTTTTCGGATAAAAGCAGAGTCCAGGACTGTGACCTGGATGAAGACGGAGACCATCAGCAATAATTTCATATTGCAGACTGTAACAAGGTCATTGGTCAAAACATGTTACAGGCATGTGGAGGACTAAACCTACTAGGACTCCCAGAACAGGCACTACATGGCGGTATATGCGTCCCTGCTCATCTCCTGGGGGCCAGTATACAGCTACTGGCCCCGTAGTGCCCATTTCCACCAGACCATGCAACGCAGTGATCTACGGCACCCCTCCACCCTGTCCTGAGACACTCTGAGACATCCTGTGTAATGTAGGGGTCCCCTTTCAACTGTAGACTATAATGGATGGTAAGCAATGTCCCTCTCAACTTCAGTGTGCACAATGGGGTGTCATCACCCACCTTCTAGTGATTTGAGGGGTCCCAGCAGTCATACCCCACCCAGTGCCCTTCTCATCTTCAGTGTGCACAGTGGGGTGTCATCACCCACCTTCTAGTGATTTGTGGGGTCCCAGCAGTCAAACCTCACCCAGTGCTCCTCTCATCTTCAGTGTGCACAATGGGGTGTCATCACCCACCTTCTAGTGTTTTGAGGGGTCCCAGCAGTCATACCCCACCCAGTGCTCCTCTCATCCTTAGTGTGCACAGTGGGGTGTCATCACCCACCTTCTACTGATTTGTGGTGTCCCAGCAGTCAGACCCCACCCAGTGCTCCTCTCATCTTCAGTGTGCACAGTGGGGTGTCATCACCCACCTTCTAGTGATTTGTGGGGTCCCAGCAGTCAGACCCCACCCAGTGCTCCTCTCATCTTCAGTGTGCACAGTGGGGTGTCATCACCCACCTTCTACTGATTT
Source organism: Bufotes viridis (assembly GCA_033119425.1). Classification (NCBI taxonomy): domain Eukaryota; kingdom Metazoa; phylum Chordata; class Amphibia; order Anura; family Bufonidae; genus Bufotes; species Bufotes viridis. The sequence goes on from CM065591.1 coordinate 511,676,171, forward strand.
GTGGGGTCCCAGCAGTCAGACCTCACCCAGTGCTCCTCTCATCCTCAGTGTGCACAGTGGGGTGTCATCACCCACCTTCTAGTGATTTGAGGGGTCCCAGCAGTCAGACCTCACCCAGTGCCCTTCTCATCTTCAGTGTGCACAGTGGGGTGTCATCACCCACCTTCTAGTGATTTGTGGGGTCCCAGCAGTCAGACCCCACCCAGTGCTCCTCTCATCTTCAGTGTGCACAGTGGGGTGTCATCACCCACCTTCTACTGATTTGTGGGGTCCCAGCAGTCAGACCCCACCCAGTGCTCCTCTCATCTTCAGTGTGCACAGTGGGGTGTCATCACCCACCTTCTAGTGATTTGTGGGGTCCCAGCAGTCAGACCTCACCCAGTGCTCCTCTCATTCTCAGTGTGCACAATGGGGTGTCATCACCCACCTTCTAGTGATTCGTGGGGTCCCAGCAGTCAGACCTCACCCAGTGCCCTTCTCATCTTCAGTGTGCACAGTGGGGTGTCATCACCCACCTTCTAGTGATTCGTGGGGTCCCAGCAGTCAGACCTCACCCAGTGCTCCTCTCATCTTCAGTGTGCACAGTGGGGTGTCATCACCCACCTTCTAGTGATTTGTGGGGTCCCAGCAGTCAGACCTCACCCAGTGCCCTTCTCATCTTCAGTGTGCACAGTGGGGTGTCATCACCCACCTTCTAGTGATTTGTGGGGTCCCAGCAGTCAGACCTCACCCAGTGCTCCTCTCATCTTCAGTGTGCACAGTGGGGTGTCATCACCCACCTTCTAGTGATTCGTGGGGTCCCAGCAGTCAGACCTCACCCAGTGCTCCTCTCATCTTCAGTGTGCACAGTGGGGTGTCATCACCCACCTTCTAGTGATTTGTGGGGTCCCAGCAGTCAGACCTCACCCAGTGCTCCTCTCATCTTCAGTGTGCACAGTGGGGTGTCATCACCCACCTTCTAGTGATTTGTGGGGTCCCAGCAGTCAGACCCCACCCAGTGCTCCTCTCATCTTCAGTGTGCACAGTGGGGTGTCATCACCCACCTTCTACTGATTTGTGGGGTCCCAGCAGTCAGACCTCACCCAGTGCTCCTCATTTTCAGTGTGCACAGTGGGGTGTCATCACCCACCTTCTAGTGATTTGTGGGGTCCCAGCAGTCAGACCCCACCCAGTGCTCCTCTCATCTTCAGTGTGCACAGTGGGGTGTCATCACCCACCTTCTACTGATTTGTGGGGTCCCAGCAGTCAGACCCCACCCAGTGCTCCTCTCATCTTCAGTGTGCACAGTGGGGTGTCATCACCCACCTTCTAGTGATTTGTGGGGTCCCAGCAGTCAGACCTCACCCAGTGCTCCTCTCATCTTCAGTGTGCACAGTGGGGTGTCATCACCCACCTTCTAGTGATTTGTGGGGTCCCAGCAGTCAGACCCCACCCAGTGCTCCTCTCATCTTCAGTGTGCACAGTGGGGTGTCATCACCCACCTTCTAGTGATTTGTGGGGTCCCAGCAGTCAGACCCCACCCAGTGCTCCTCTCATCTTCAGTGTGCACAGTGGGGTGTCATCACCCACCTTCTAGTGATTTGTGGGGTCCCAGCAGTCAGACCTCACCCAGTGCTCCTCTCATCTTCAGTGTGCACAGTGGGGTGTCATCACCCACCTTCTAGTGATTTGTGGGGTCCCAGCAGTCAGACCCCACCCAGTGCTCCTCTCATCTTCAGTGTGCACAGTGGGGTGTCATCACCCACCTTCTAGTGATTTGTGGGGTCCCAGCAGTCAGACCTCACCCAGTGCTCCTCTCATCTTCAGTGTGCACAGTGGGGTGTCATCACCCACCTTCTAGTGATTTGTGGGGTCCCAGCAGTCAGACCTCACCCAGTGCTCCTCTCATCTTCAGTGTGCACAGTGGGGTGTCATCACCCACCTTCTAGTGATTTGTGGGGTCCCAGCAGTCAGACCCCACCCAGTGCTCCTCTCATCTTCAGTGTGCACAGTGGGGTGTCATCACCCACCTTCTAGTGATTTGTGGGGTCCCAGCAGTCAGACCTCACCCAGTGCTCCTCTCATCTTCAGTGTGCACAGTGGGGTGTCATCACCCACCTTCTAGTGATTTGTGGGGTCCCAGCAGTCAGACCCCACCCAGTGCTCCTCTCATCTTCAGTGTGCACAGTGGGGTGTCATCACCCACCTTCTAGTGATTTGTGGGGTCCCAGCAGTCAGACCTCACCCAGTGCTCCTCTCATCTTCAGTGTGCACAGTGGGGTGTCATCACCCACCTTCTAGTGATTTGTGGGGTCCCAGCAGTCAGACCCCACCCAGTGCTCCTCTCATCTTCAGTGTGCACAGTGGGGTGTCATCACCCACCTTCTAGTGATTTGTGGGGTCCCAGCAGTCAGACCTCACCCAGTGCTCCTCTCATCTTCAGTGTGCACAGTGGGGTGTCATCACCCACCTTCTAGTGATTTGTGGGGTCCCAGCAGTCAGACCTCACCCAGTGCTCCTCTCATCTTCAGTGTGCACAGTGGGGTGTCATCACCCACCTTCTAGTGATTTGTGGGGTCCCAGCAGTCAGACCCCACCCAGTGCTCCTCTCATCTTCAGTGTGCACAGTGGGGTGTCATCACCCACCTTCTAGTGATTTGTGGGGTCCCAGCAGTCAGACCCCACCCAGTGCTCCTCTCATCTTCAGTGTGCACAGTGGGGTGTCATCACCCACCTTCTAGTGATTTGTGGGGTCCCAGCAGTCAGACCCCACCCAGTGCTCCTCTCATCTTCAGTGTGCACAGTGGGGTGTCATCACCCACCTTCTAGTGATTTGTGGGGTCCCAGCAGTCAGACCTCACCCAGTGCCCCTCTCATCTTCAGTGTGCACAGTGGGGTGTCATCACCCACCTTCTAGTGATTTGTGGGGTCCCAGCAGTCAGACCCCACCCAGTGCTCCTCTCATCTTCAGTGTGCACAGTGGGGTGTCATCACCCACCTTCTAGTGATTTGTGGGGTCCCAGCAGTCAGACCCCACCCAGTGCTCCTCTCATCTTCAGTGTGCACAGTGGGGTGTCATCACCCACCTTCTAGTGATTTGTGGGGTCCCAGCAGTCAGACCCCACCCAGTGCTCCTCTCATCTTCAGTGTGCACAGTGGGGTGTCATCACCCACCTTCTAGTGATTTGTGGGGTCCCAGCAGTCAGACCCCACCCAGTGCCCTTCTCATCTTCAGTGTGCACAGTGGGGTGTCATCACCCACCTTCTAGTGATTTGTGGGGTCCCAGCAGTCAGACCTCACCCAGTGCTCCTCTCATCTTCAGTGTGCACAGTGGGGTGTCATCACCCACCTTCTACTGATTTGTGGGGTCCCAGCAGTCAGACCCCACCCAGTGCTCCTCTCATCTTCAGTGTGCACAGTGGGGTGTCATCACCCACCTTCTAGTGATTTGTGGGGTCCCAGCAGTCAGACCCCACCCAGTGCTCCTCTCATCTTCAGTGTGCACAGTGGGGTGTCATCACCCACCTTCTAGTGATTTGTGGGGTCCCAGCAGTCAGACCCCACCCAGTGCTCCTCTCATCTTCAGTGTGCACAGTGGGGTGTCATCACCCACCTTCTAGTGATTTGTGGGGTCCCAGCAGTCAGACCCCACCCAGTGCTCCTCTCATCTTCAGTGTGCACAGTGGGGTGTCATCACCCACCTTCTACTGATTTGTGGGGTCCCAGCAGTGAGACCTCACCCAGTGCTCCTCTCATCTTCAGTGTGCACAGTGGGGTGTCATCACCCACCTTCTAGTGATTTGTGGGGTCCCAGCAGTCAGACCTCACCCAGTGCCCTTCTCATCTTCAGTGTGCACAGTGGGGTGTCATCACCCACCTTCTAGTGATTTGTGGGGTCCCAGCAGTCAGACCCCACCCAGTGCTCCTCTCATCCTCAGTGTGCACAGTGGGGTGTCATCACCCACCTTCTAGTGATTTGTGGGGTCCCAGCAGTCAGACCCCACCCAGTGCTCCTCTCATCTTCAGTGTGCACAGTGGGGTGTCATCACCCACCTTCTAGTGATTTGTGGGGTCCCAGCAGTCAGACCCCACCCAGTGCCCTTCTCATCTTCAGTGTGCACAGTGGGGTGTCATCACCCACCTTCTAGTGATTTGTGGGGTCCCAGCAGTCAGACCCCACCCAGTGCCCTTCTCATCTTCAGTGTGCACAGTGGGGTGTCATCACCCACCTTCTAGTGATTTGTGGGGTCCCAGCAGTCAGACCTCACCCAGTGCTCCTCTCATCTTCAGTGTGCACAGTGGGGTGTCATCACCCATCTTCTACTGATTTGTCGGGTCCAAGCAGTGAGACCTCACCCAGTGCTCCTCTCATCTTCAATGTGCACAGTGGGGTGTCATCACCCACCTTCTAGTGATTTGTGGGGTCCCATCAGTCAGACCTCACCCAGTGCCCTTCTCATCTTTAGTGTGCACAGTGGGGTGTCATCACCCACCTTCTAGTGATTTGTGGGGTCCCAGCAGTCAGACCCCACACAGTGCTCCTCTCATTTTCAGTGTGCACAGTGGGGTGTCATCACCCACCTTCTACTGATTTGTGGGGTCCAAGCAGTCAGACCTCACCCAGTGCCCTTCTCATCTTCAGTGTGCACAGTGGGGTGTCATCACCCACCTTCTAGTGATTTGTGGGGTCCCAGCAGTCAGACCCCACCCAGTGCTCCTCTCATCTTCAGTGTGCACAGTGGGGTGTCATCACCCACCTTCTAGTGATTTGTGGGGTCCCAGCAGTCAGACCTCACCCAGTGCCCTTCTCATCTTTAGTGTGCACAGTGGGGTGTCATCACCCACCTTCTAGTGATACGTGGGGTCCCAGCAGTCAGACCTTACCCAGTGCTCCTCTCATCTTCAGTGTGCACAGTGTGGTGTCATCACCCACCTTCTACTGATTTGTGGGGTCCCAGCAGTCAGACCCCACCCAGTGTACCTCTCATCTTTAGTGTGCACAGTGGGGTGTCATCACCCACCTTCTAGTGATTTGTGGGGTCCCAGCAGTCAGACCCCACCCAGTGCTCCTCATCTTCAGTGTGCACAGTGGGGTGTCATCACCCACCTTCTAGTGATTTGTGGGGTCCCAGCAGTCAGACCCCACCCAGTGCTCCTCATCTTCAGTGTGCACAGTGGGGTGTCATCACCCACCTTCTAGTGATTTGTGGGGTCCCAGCAGTCAGACCTCACCCAGTGCCCTTCTCATCTTCAGTGTGCACAGTGGGGTGTCATCACCCACCTTCTAGTGATTTGTGGGGTCCCAGCAGTCAGACCCCACCCAGTGCTCCTCTCATCTTCAGTGTGCACAGTGGGGTGTCATCACCCACCTTCTAGTGATTTGTGGGGTCCCAGCAGTCAGACCTCACCCAGTGCCCTTCTCATCTTCAGTGTGCACAGTGGGGTGTCATCACCCACCTTCTACTGATTTGTGGGGTCCCAGCAGTGAGACCTCACCCAGTGCTCCTTTCATCTTCAGTGTGCACAGTGGGTTGTCATCACCAACCTTCTAGTGATTTGTGGGGTCCCAGCAGTCAGACCTCACCCAGTGCTCCTCTCATCTTCAGTGTGCACAGTGGGGTGTCATCACCCACCTTCTAGTGATTTGTGGGGTCCCAGCAGTCAGACCCCACCCAGTGCTCCTCTCATCCTCAGTGTGCACAGTGGGGTGTCATCACCCACCTTCTAGTGATTTGTGGGGTCCCAGCAGTCAGACCTCACCCAGTGCTCCTCTCGTCTTCAGTGTGCACAGTGGGGTGTCATCACCCACCTTTTACTGATTTGTGGGGTCCCAGCAGTCAGACCCCACCCAGTGCTCATCTTCAGTGTGCACAGTGGGGTGTCATCACCCACCTTTTACTGATTTGTGGGGTCCCAGCAGTCAGACCCCACCCAGTGTACCTCTCATCTTTAGTGTGCACAGTGGGGTGTCATCACCCACCTTCTAGTGATTTGTGGGGTCCCAGCAGTCAGACCTCACCCAGTGCTCTTCTCATCTTCAGTGTGCACAGTGGGGTGTCATCACCCACCTTCTAGCAATTCGTGGGGTCCCAGCAGTCAGACCACACCCAGTGCTCCTCTCATCTTCAGTGTGCACAGTGGGGTGTCATCACCCACCTTCTAGTGATTTGTGGGGTCCCAGCAGTCAGACCACACCCAGTGCTCCTCTCATCTTCAGTGTGCACAGTGGGGTGTCATCACCCACCTTCTAGTGATTTGTGGGGTCCCAGCAGTCAGACCCCACCCAGTGCTCTCTCATCTTCAGTGTGCACAGTGGGGTGTCATCACCCACCTTCTAGTGATTTGTGGGGTCCCAGCAGTCAGACCCCACCCAGTGCTCATCTTCAGTGTGCACAGTGGGGTGTCATCACCCACCTTCTACTGATTTGTGGGGTCCCAGCAGTCAGACCCCACCCAGTGTACCTCTCATCTTCAGTGTGCACAGTGGGGTGTCATCACCCACCTTCTAGTGATTTGTGGGGTCCCAGCAGTCAGATCCTAACCAATCTCTCATGCGTGATGAATGTGGTCTGATCTGCCTCACACGGGGCTCTGGTTCCCATCCATGTTGGTCCAGGCCTGTCATGGCTCACTCATTTCTACTAGCATGGAGTATGGCAGCCATTGGAGCAGGTTGTGCTATTCTGTATTATGGACGCTGCAGAGAAGGCGCAGTGTCCTGGAGCCTGGGGGGCATTGTAGGACTGGCTGGAATATCTCTGCAGCCTTCGATCAAGGCTCTGTTCACATGAAGCCTGAGCCTAGGTCTCAGGTACAGATCGAGTCAGTGCCAACATCACGTTAACCCGTCTGTAAGTCAATACCAACTTTAAGCTTTGGAAGCTTGGCACATTGTTGATCCATGCCAGCAGTGTGCCAGGAATTACACATGTAGCCGCTGCCAGAAGGACCTAGGACGCTGAAGAACACGGACCCTTGACCTTTCTGTCATTTGTTGTCGTCTTTTAGAAAAGCTGAAACAAGGGTCACCTACACAGAGACCCCAGGAGACCCCCAATTCATACAGACCCCTAATGTCTACAGCTCCAAGGTTTTTGCCTGCAGCTAATGGTTAACTCATGACATTGTCCACCTTCCCCAGGCCAACCACGCTTGATGATGATGATGATGAGTGCCACTCACTGAAGGCGACGGTGCTTCAGTCAAAGATACTAACCATCCAGATCCTAGAACACAATGGAGACGGGTGAAGTCCAGGACTGCAGTTCTGTATCTACAACTGCAGTGTGAGGCTTTTATTCATGGCATCTCCATGCTTGCTTTTATAGTTGAGGGGACATCCCCCCCCCCCTAGTCTATGTGGGTGAGGACATTTGTTCGGTTTGCTCCTATAGATGAGGACATCCCCCCCCCCCAGTCTATGCAGTTGAGGTAATCCCCCCAGTCTATGTGGCTGAGGACATCTGCTCGGTTTGCGTCCCCCTGTTTTATGCAGTTGAGGTTATCTTATGGTTTACACTTATGGTTGAAGACACCCCCCCCCCCCCAGTATATGCAGTTGAGGTAATCCCCCCAGTCTATGTGGCTGAGGACATCTGCTCTGGTTTGCATCCCCCCCAGTCTATGCAGTTGAGGTAATCCCCAGTCTATGTGGCTGAGGACATCTGCTCGGTTTGCATCCCCCCCAGTCTATGCAGTTGAGGTAATCCCCAGTCTATGTGGCTGAGGACATCTGCTTGGTTTGCATCCCCCAGTCTATGCAGTTGAGGTAATCCCCCCAGTCTATGTGGCTGAGGACATCTGCTTGGTTTGCATCCCCCCCAGTCTATGCAGTTGAGGTAATCCCCCCAGTCTATGTGGCTGAGGACATCTGCTCGGTTTGCATCCCCCAGTCTATGCAGTTGAGGTAATCCCCCCAGTCTATGTGGCTGAGGACATCTGCTCGGTTTGCATCCCACTGCTTTATGCAGTTGAGGTAATCCCCCCAGTCTATGTGGCTGAGGACATCTGCTTGGTTTGCATCCCCCCCCCCCAGTCTATGCAGTTGAGGTAATCCCCCCAGTCTATGTGGCTGAGGACATCTGCTCGGTTTGCATCCCCCTGCTTTATGCAGTTGAGGTTATCTTATGGTTAACACTTATGGTAGAGGACATTCCACCCAAGTCCATGCAGTTAAGGTCTCCCCCCAGTCATTGCAATCAAGGTCATAGGCCGACACATAGCTCTGTACCTCCATGTCTCTGTCCTCCCCCATCTGAGTAACTTCCCACAGTGTGGACATGTGAGGGGTGGCCTGCACACGTTCCTCTCAGTGTGGTGGACGTGGCTCCTGCTCAGTATGAAGCTGTGGACTCACCATATTCTTGGACACAGGCTCATCCTTCGTCCAGGAGCCCAGGTTGTTGAGCGCCAGGTTAATCTCACTTCTCAACAGACTCAGCTCCGATATCTCCACTTCAAATGGCGGCTGCAAAATGAGAAACAGCGGTCAGCGAATGAACACGATTCTCCCGTCCTGGTGGGAAGCCCTCGGGGATGCACTGTATGACGATGATATTTCTACACTGTATGACGATGATATTTCTACACTGTATGACGATGATATCTACACTGTATGACGATGATATTTCTACACTGTATGACGATAATATTTCTACACTGTATGATGATAATATTTCTAAACTGTATGACGATGATATATCTACACTGTATGACGGTAATATATCTACACTGTATGATGATAATATATCTACACTGTATGACGATGATATTTCTACACTGTATGACGATAATATTTCTACACTGTATGACGATGATATTTCTACACTGTATGACGATGATATTTCTACACTGTATGACGATGATATATTTACACTGTATGACGATGATATTTCTACACTGTATGACGATAATATATCTACACTGTATGACGATAATATATCTACACTGTATGACGATAATATATCTACACTGTATGACGATAATATATCTACACTGTATGACGATAATATATCTACACTGTATGACGATAATATATCTACACTGTATGACGATGATATATCTACACTGTATGACGATGATATTTCTACACTGTATGACGATAATATATCTACACTGTATGACGGTAATATATCTACACTGTATGACGATAATATATCTACACTGTATGACGATGATATTTCTACACTGTATGACGATAATATATCTACACTGTATGACGATAATATATCTACACTGTATGACGATAATATATCTACACTGTATGACGATGATATATCTACACTGTATGATGATGATATTTCTACACTGTATGACGATGATATATCTACACTGTATGACGATGATATTTCTACACTGTATGACGATAATATTTCTACACTGTATGATGATAATATCTACACTGTATGACGATAATATCTACACTGTATGACGATAATATATCTACACTGTATGACGATGATATATCTACACTGTATGATGATGATATTTCTACACTGTATGACGATGATATATCTACACTGTATGATGATAATATTTCTACACTGTATGACGATGATATTTCTACACTGTATGACGATGATATATCTACACTGTATGATGATAATATTTCTACACTGTATGATGATAATATTTCTACACTGTATGACGATGATATTTCTACACTGTATGACGATGATATATCTACACTGTATGATGATAATATTTCTACACTGTATGACGATGATATTTCTACACTGTATGACGATGATATATCTACACTGTATGACGATGATATTTCTACACTGTATGACGATAATATCTACACTGTATGATGATAATATTTCTACACTGTATGACGATAATATCTACACTGTATGACGATGATATATCTACACTGTATGACGATGATATATCTACACTGTATGACGATGATATATCTACACTGTATGACGATAATATTTCTACACTGAATGACGATAATATCTACACTGTATGACGATGATATTTCTACACTGTATGACGATGATATATCTACACTGTATGACGATAATATTTCTACACTGAATGACGATAATATCTACACTGTATGACGATAATATTTCTACACTGTATGACGATGATATTTCTACACTGTATGACGATGATATATCTACACTGTATGACGATGATATCTACACTGTATGACGGTAATATATCTACACTGTATGACGATAATATTTCTACACTGTATGATGATAATATTTCTACACTGTATGACGATAATATCTACACTGTATGACGATGATATATCTACACTGTATGACGATAATATCTACACTGTATGACGATGATATTTCTACACTGTATGACGATGATATCTACACTGTATGACGATGATATCTACACTGTATGACGATGATATATCTACACTGTATGACGATGATATATCTACACTGTATGACGATAATATTTCTACACTGTATGATGATAATATTTCTACACTGTATGACGATAATATCTACACTGTATGACGATGATATTTCTACACTGTATGACGATGATATATCTACACTGTATGACGATAATATCTACACTGTATGACGATGATATTTCTACACTGTATGACGATAATATTTCTACACTGTATGATGATAATATTTCTACACTGTATGACGATAATATCTACACTGTATGACGATGATATATCTACACTGTATGACGATAATATTTCTACACTGTATGACGATAATATCTACACTGTATGACGATAATATTTCTACACTGTATGACGATAATATCTACACTGTATGACGATGATATTTCTACACTGTATGATGATAATATTTCTACACTGTATGATGATAATATTTCTACACTGTATGACGATAATATCTACACTGTATGACGATAATATCTACACTGTATGACGATGATATTTCTACACTGTATGACGATGATATCTACACTGTATGACGATGATATCTACACTGTATGACGATGATATCTACACTGTATGACGATAATATATACACTGTATGACGATGATATTTCTACACTGTATGACGATAATATCTACACTGTATGATGATAATATCTACACTGTATGACGATAATATATCTACACTGTATGACGATGATATATCTACACTGTATGAAGATAATATTTCTACACTGTATGACGATGATATTTCTACACTGTATGACGAATATCTACACTGTATGACGATAATATCTACACTGTATGACGATAATATCTACACTGTATGACGATGATATATCTACACTGTATGACGATAATATTTCTACACTGTATGACGATGATATATCTACACTGTATGATGACGATGATATATCTACACTGTATGACGATAATATCTACACTGTATGACGATAATATCTACACTGTATGACGATAATATTTCTACACTGTATGACGATGATATATCTACACTGTATGACGATAATATATCTACACTGTATGACGATGATATATCTACACTGTATGACGATGATATCTACACTGTATGACGATGATATATCTACACTGTATGATGACGATGATATATCTACACTGTATGACGATGATATATCTACACTGTATGACGATAATATATCTACACTGTATGACGATAATATATCTACACTGTATGATGATAATATTTCTACACTGTATGACGATAATATTTCTACACTGTATGACGATGATATTTCTATACTGTATGATGATGATATCTACACTGTATGACGATAATATATTTACACTGTATGACGATGATATTTCTACACTGTATGACGATTACATTTCTACACTGTATGACGATAATATTTCTACACTGTATGACGATGATATCTACACTGTATGACGATAATATATCTACACTGTATGATGATATTATTTCTACACTGTATGACGATAATATCTACACTGTATGACGATGATATTTCTACACTGTATGACGATGATATATCTACACTGTATGACGATGATATATCTACACTGTATGACGATAATATTTCTACACTGTATGATGATAATATTTCTACACTGTATGATGATAATATTTCTACACTGTATGACGATAATATCTACTCTGTATGACGATGATATATCTACACTGTATGACGATAATATCTACACTGTATGACGATGATATATCTACACTGTATGACGATAATATCTACACTGTATGACGATGATATTTCTACACTGTATGACGATGATATCTACACTGTATGACGATGATATATCTACACTGTATGACGATGATATATCTACACTGTATGACGATAATATTTCTACACTGTATGACGATGATATCTACACTGTATGACGATAATATTTCTACACTGTATGACGATGATATATCTACACTGTATGACGATGATATATCTACACTGTATGACGATGATATTTCTACACTGTATGACGATGATATATCTACACTGTATGACGATAATATTTCTACACTGTATGACGATGATATCTACACTGTATGACGATAATATTTCTACACTGTATGACGATGATATCTACACTGTATGACGATAATATCTACACTGTATGACGATGATATATCTACACTGTATGACGATAATATTTCTACACTGTATGACGATGATATATCTACACTGTATGACGATAATATTTCTACACTGTATGACGATGATATCTACACTGTATGACGATAATATATCTACACTGTATGATGATAATATATCTACACTGTATGACGATAATATCTACACTGTATGATGATAATATATCTACACTGTATGACGATAATATCTACACTGTATGACGATGATATTTCTACACTGTATGACGATAATATTTCTACACTGTATGACGATGATATCTACACTGTATGACGATAATATATCTACACTGTATGATGATAATATTTCTACACTGTATGACGATAATATTTCTACACTGTATGATGATAATATATCTACACTGTATGACGATGATATATCTATACTGTATGACGATGATATATCTACACTGTATGACGATGATATTTCTACACTGTATGACGATGATATATCTACACTGTATGACGATAATATATCTACACTGTATGACGATAATATATTTACACTGTATGACGATGATATTTCTACACAGTATGACGATTAAATTTCTACACTGTATGACGATAATATTTCTACACTGTATGACGATGATATCTACACTGTATGACGATAATATATCTACACTGTATGACGATGATATTTCTACACTGTATGACGATGATATCTACACTGTATGACGATGATATCTACACTGTATGACGATAATATATCTACACTGTATGATGATAATATATCTACACTGTATGACGATGATATTTCTACACTGTATGACGATGATATTTCTACACTGTATGACGATGATATATCTACACTGTATGACGATAATATATCTACACTGTATGACGATAATATTTCTACACTGTATGACGATGATATATCTACACTGTATGACGATAATATTTCTACACTGTATGACGATGATATATCTACACTGTATGACGATAATATTTCTACACTGTATGACGATGATATCTACACTGTATGACGATAATATTTCTACACTGTATGATGATGATATCTACACTGTATGACGATAATATATCTACACTGTATGATGATAATATATCTACACTGTATGACGATAATATATCTACACTGTATGATGATAATATATCTACACTGTATGACGATGATATTTCTACACTGTATGACGATGATATTTCTACACTGTATGACGATGATATATCTACACTGTATGACGATAATATATCTACACTGTATGACGATAATATATCTACACTGTATGACGATAATATTTCTACACTGTATGACGATAATATATCTACACTGTATGACGATAATATTTCTACACTGTATGACGATGATATATCTACACTGTATGACGATAATATTTCTACACTGTATGACGATGATATCTACACTGTATGACGATAATATTTCTACACTGTATGACGATGATATTTCTACACTGTATGATAATATTTCTACACTGTATGACGGTAATATATCTACACTGTATGACGATAATATATCTACACTGTATGACGATGATATTTCTACACTGTATGACGATGATATATCTACACTGTATGACGATGATATTTCTACACTGTATGATAATATTTCTACACTGTATGACGATGATATATCTACACTGTATGACGATGATATTTCTACACTGTATGACGATAATATATCTACACTGTATGACGATAATATTTCTACACTGTATGACGATGATATATCTACACTGTATGACGATGATATATCTACACTGTATGACGATAATATCTACACTGTATGACGATGATATATCTACACTGTATGACGATGATATATCTACACTGTATGATGACGATGATATATCTACACTGTATGACGATGATATATCTACACTGTATGACGATAATATCTACACTGTATGACGATAATATCTACACTGTATGACGATGATATATCTACACTGTATGATGACGATTATATATCTACACTGTATGACGATGATATATCTACACTGTATGACGATGATATTTCTACACTGTATGACGATAATATTTCTACACTGTATGACTGATAATATTTCTACACTGTATGACGATAATATTTCTACACTGTATGACGATGATATATCTACACTGTATGACGATGATATTTCTACACTGTATGACGATGAATATCTACACTGTATGACGATGATATATCTACACTGTATGACGATGATATATTCTACACTGTATGACGATAATATATCTACACTGTATGACGATAATATATCTACACTGTATGACGATAATATCTACACTGTATGACGATGATATATCTACACTGTATGACGATGATATATCTACACTGTATGATGACGATGATATATCTACACTGTATGACGATGATATATCTACACTGTATGACGATAATATATCTACACTGTATGACGATAATATTTCTACACTGTATGACGATAATATTTCTACACTGCATGACGATAATATATCCACACTGTATGACGATAATATTTCTACACTGTATGACGATGATATTTCTACACTGTATGACGATAATATATCTACACTGTATGACGATAATATCTACACTGTATGACGATAATATCTACACTGTATGACGATAATATTTCTACACTGTATGACGATGATATATCTACACTGTATGACGATAATATTTCTACACTGTATGACGATGATATCTACACTGTATGACGATAATATTTCTACACTGTATGACGATGATATTTCTACACTGTATGACGATGATATCTACACTGTATGACGATGATATATCTACACTGTATGATGACGATGATATATCTACACTGTATGACGATGATATCTACACTGTATGACGATAATATTTCTACACTGTATGACGATGATATTTCTATACTGAATGACGATAATATATCTACACTGTATGACGATAATATATTTACACTGTATGACGATGATATTTCTACACTGTATGACGATAATATTTCTACACTGTATGACGATAATATTTCTACACTGTATGACGATAATATTTCTACACTGTATGACGATGATATCTACACTGTATGACGATAATATTTCTACACTGTATGACGATGATATTTCTACACTGTATGACGATAATATTTCTACACTGTATGACGATAATATCTACACTGTATGACGATGATATTTCTACACTGTATGACGATGATATTTCTACACTGTATGATAATATTTCTACACTGTATGACGATGATATTTCTACACTGTATGACGATAATATTTCTACACTGTATGACGATGATATATCTACACTGTATGACGATGATATATCTACACTGTATGACGATGATATTTCTACACTGTATGACGATGATATCTACACTGTATGACGATGATATATCTACACTGTATGACGATGATATCTACACTGTATGACGATGATATATCTACACTGTATGACGATGATATTTCTACACTGTATGACGATAATATTTCTACACTGTATGACGATGATATTTCTACACTGTATGACGATGATATATTTACACTGTATGACGATGATATATCTACACTGTATGACGATGATATATCTACACTGTATGACGATGATATCTACACTGTATGACGATAATATATCTACACTGTATGATGATAATATTTCTACACTGTATGACGATAATATTTCTACACTGTATGACGATGATATTTCTATACTGTATGACGATGAAATTTCTACACTGTATGACGATAATATTTCTACACTGTATGACGATGATATCTACACTGTATGACGATAATATATCTACACTGTATGATGATAATATTCTACACTGTATGACGATGATATTTCTACACTGTATGACGATGATATTTCTACACTGTATGACGATGATATATCTACACTGTATGACGATAATATATCTACACTGTATGACGATAATATTTCTACACTGTATGACGATAATATTTCTACACTGTATG
>CM065591.1:511692645-511731071 GCA_033119425.1 Bufotes viridis
TGGCCACGATAGGACACAACAGTGGAGAGGAATAAAAGACTGGCACCATGGGGCTATCCATGTAGAGAGAGTCGGCAATTTCCTAAGCATACCCATGGTTGTCCCTCGTCTAATAAACGCCCAAGAGCAGCCAGACTCAGTTTAAGGTAAGTGGATGAATCGTCCAGCAAATTGTCATTAAATTTCCTATAAACGCCTGGGTCTAGAATCACCCCTGGGCCCGCTTGTCGGCAGCTTGGCTGAGGGCACCTCTTCCCGGATGGGTGAGGTTATCTTTCCATTTCTTTGGATGCACAGCAGTTTTCTGATCAGGGTTAACAAGGTCTCGATCCACCAGATCTTGGTGGTAAATTTCCCCCTCCTGTTTTTCTGTTAATCAGTTCCAACCTTTCATTTCTTTTACTTTCTGGTTTGCCTTTTATCTTGAGGATTTATTAATGAGTTTATTGCCTTTCTATCAGCTACTGCTTCTTTTTAGGGTTAGGGTTAGGGTTTAAAAACCAGACTACAATTTAGGCTACTTTCACACTCGCGTTTGGTGCGGATCCGTCATGGACCTGCACAAACGCATCCGTTCAGATAATACAACCGCATGCATCCGTTCAGAACGGATCCGTTTGTATTATCTTTAACATAGCCAAAACGCATCCGTCTTGAACACCATTGAAAGTCAATGGGGGACGGGTCCGTTTTCTATTGTGCCAGATTGTGTCAGTGAAAACGGACACAATAGGAATGGTTAGAGAGTATTCACACAGGGCGTTGGAGAAGGCTGCACAGAGGGCCGCAGGGGCCTGGTAAGAAGGTTGCAGGTTACATCATAAATATCCCCCATTGTTACTGCAGGAAGACGAGATGTGAGGAGTGATTGCAGCGGGCATCAGAGTGGTATGGAGGTGTTCTGAAGTTTTATACCAAGGGTTCTGAGAGGGTACTTCAATTCACTATGCACTCGGACCAACACTCCATTAGTTTCCAAAAATATTGATGGCATTCTGACGAGAGGCCTATACCCTAGACCAGCGGTCAGCAATCTTTGGCATTCCAGATGTGTTGAAACTACAACTCCCAGCATGCTCTATTCACTTCTATGGGAGTTCTGAAAATAGCTAAGCAAGTGTGCATGCTGGGAGTCGTAGTTTCACCACAGCTGGAGTGGCGAAGGTTGCTGATCCCTGCCCTAGACCGACAGACTGGAATAACCTCCTACACTATGACAGCTGCCATGCCATCTCTACAAAACGCTCACTTCCAAGATCCCAATTCACACAGGTTAATAGAATTGTCACAGACAAGCAGATACGGGCAGAGAGGATACAGGATATGGCAGGGAAATTCCGAAAAATCTCCAACAAAGGAATACCTTTTCTCCATACTTTTCATCCCTATTCCTACAGAGTAACCAATACCAAACATCATTGGAATATCCTGTCCAGCTCCCACCCGCAAATAGAAGAATTCCAATCACCCATACTTCCATGCAGACCACGCCCGAAAAACCTTCGCAACCACTTAGTCACGGCAGACTTAGGTTCTAACCTAAGGATCACAAAAACTAACGATACTGGAGCCAAAAAGTCCAAAAATATATAAATCACTTTATTGTATAAATACATTAAAAATATGTATGTAGACCACAAAAGGTAGAGGGTAACAGGAAAAACACCATCCTGGTATAGCTTTATCTCCTTATGTGAGTATGTTTCTCCACACTGTTGGATATATAATGTGCAGCCGCACTCTCTGTGTCACTTGACTGCATTCTTAACACTGCTCTCTTTTTACATCATTTTATATTGATACGGTTGTCCGGACTGTGTTAACTTCATATATTTGTTTACGGTCATTTTTGCATATAAGCGTATACCAGGATGGTGTTTTTCCTGTTACCCTCTACCTTTTGTGGTCTACATACATACTTTTAATGTATTTATACAATAAAGTGATTTATATATTTTTGGACTTTTTGGCTCCAGTATCGTTAGTTTTTGTGTTTCTCTCAACAAGGAGCTTGTCTGCTATATTATTAAAGGTTTGATGTCCCATAGTAGTCACGATACTATATTGCTATATATTGCATTTATTGATTCGGGGGACTTGTTTCCCTGTTTTGACTTGGGGATATCTCTCCTTTGTGGTCTTTCTTTCTTTCTCTAACCTAAGGATGCCCAGACAACAGTTTCTAGGGACTACCAGCAACGGCACCTTCCCATGTGTCCACTGTGCAGAAGACAAGATATGGCACCCACACACGGGCAGACAATACTCAGTCAAAGGCTTTTTCACCTGGAATACTAACTACGTGGTCTACATACTAAAATGTCCGTGCGGTTTACTCTACGTGGGGGAGACAACACAAAGCATTCGCGACCGAGTATGCCAACTTCAATCCACCATTCGTTATCACAACTTACTTCTCCCTGTCCCCTCACACGTCCATAAGCTTGTGCCGAAACGCGCGTCGGGGTTGGCGCCATCCCGGAGGAGAGACACAGTATGGGTATGATGTTATTATTTCTTTGATTGTATGCACTTGCACTTTGTACATTTGACCTCTTTATTGAACTTTCTCCCCTCCGTCTCTCCTCTTGGATGCCGCCCATCTATGCACCCCCCTTATGTATTTTAATTGTATGTGCTATATGCACCTTTTAATATGGTAATAAAAATGTTTTTGCAATGATACGCGGTCTGGTATCTTCTATCTAGGTTGTTTTGATTTATGTACCACAGGCGTTGTGTTATACAGTTGTGATACTTGGGCTCATGGTGGCCCAGTACTGGATATAACCTTTGGTGATTTATAATATACCACAAGTACGTGTCCAAGTCAAAGAACACATCCCGGTCCCAAGAAGAGCGGGAGACAGAAAAAACGAGAAGCCTTCTGGATTCACACACTCCAGACATTAGAACCAGGGGGCATGAAGAGGGATTTCGGTTCCAGATCTATCTACATTGATCTCATTTTCCAATTCTCATGAATGTGATAGATATCCTACTGTACATCATACTGTAGTGTACGGGAGTTGTAATGCCCGTCACTACAGAAGGGTCACTGGTGTGCTGTCGTTCCTCTCATTTATGGGGAGGCTGGTAAAAGTCCTATTTGTAAAATGTAATGTAATTTATGGTATTTAATTCCCTGTTACTGTGAAATGTGCCATGTGCAGGCCGGCTAGGGATGTAATTCCAGCTCTAGTCACTAGAGGGAGCTAGGTAGCCCTAGTCTATATAAGGCCCAGTCAGGGAAGGAAAGCTCAGTTCAGTCTACTCCAGGCCATGAGCCTGTGAAGTCTACACCAGGCCCTGGGCCTGGGAAGGAGTGCAGACCCTGGAGTCTGTGAAGGCCACATGTCACGGGCCTAAGCGAGTCAGCAGGAGTCAAGCAGAGGCAATCCCTAGAGCAAGAGGTACTGTAATGTCAGAGGAGGTACACTGTCAACTGGAGATTCAAGGATATAAGCCAGAAGTAGGGCATTGGGGCCTTGAAGTATAATTGCCAGTCAGGACAAGTCAGGAAGAAAGTAAGGTTCACCTGCAATTCTAAGTCCTGTTATTTAACCCTCTGTTTACCTTGCTGGATGTAAGCCTGCTGTAACTGCGACTGTACAAACGTCTATTGTCTGCAACAAGAACTGTTGTAAGAGGTTGCCTGCTGTAACTGAGACTGTACCAAAGCCTATTGTCTGCAAAAAGAACTGTTTTAAGAGGTTGCCTGCTGTATTTTCCACTGTTTCAGTAAAGTTGAAATTCTGTTTTCAAGTTACAAGTCTGCACCTCTGTTATTCCTACTATAAATACGGTGTGCCACCGTTTACTGGCACTGGCGTCACGACACATCAGGGACCCAGCCATAGGCACGTTAAACTACAACACCAAGGGCACCTCACATTCCACCTGGCTGTGTCCCTTCAGAACCCAGAGAGTGCCCCAGAGGAACAGCGTGCCGGCCTCTCCATCACTGGCATTCCCCAGGTTAGTCCCACACATTGCCCTGACTTGGGGATGCTACATTTGAGCGTCACGAACAGGATACGCACGTTTTACGGACTGTGAGCAAAACGTGAACTTTGTGCCTTAACCAGTTTGCCAAGTGACAAAACGCCTGTTTATTTGAAGTGAACTTTGTGGACTTAAAACGTACAGAAAAGTGTCCCAAAAACCTCCAGAAAGTGCTGTGCAGTGTTGCGCTATCAAGGGGAAGAAAATCGCCACTTCAAAGTGTGTTTTTGTGGACTTTTTAACATCCTGCTTGCTGTCATTGAATTGATGCATCATGGCGCCCAAGATGGCCGCCGGCGCCATTGGACTTCTTCTTGCGCCATCCCTGACCTCAGTGGCGCGAAAATTTGGCGCCAAAACCCTCCAAGAGGGAGGAGAAGACGACCTGGAGGTAACGCCTTCCTTTGAGGATTATAATATGGACACCGCCTACCCTATACTGAAATACCTAGGGGGCGTGCAAGAAACGACGGGGTGGAGCCTGAAGGAACAGTGGCTCACCCTGCTACGGGGTTTCCTACCTGAATCAGAGGGATCCGGAGCCGTAGTGAGAGCAATGGAGGCGACCCCAGGAGCAACTAAGGAGCGCCCTGCGCCCCCAGCGTATACTCCCAGCGACATGGCCCAGACCTGTCCATGGCCACAAGCCGAGCCCTGCCGCTTCCACCCGCAGCGAGAAGGCTTCCTCCCGCGGAACCCCGCGTGGTCGGCCCTGATGGCCGAGATCCGAGTGGCGGCAACTTTAAAAACTACCACTCAGAAAAAGTACTTCGAGGAGGTGACCAAGCGGATCTACGAGGACTCCAGGGACAGCAAGCCCCAGCTCGAACGCCGCACCGGAGTAGTACTAGAGTTTGACAAGGTCAGAGGGTTTGGATTCATCCAAGAAACCGGCACCAACCGGGACTATTACGTGAATCGCCGGTCCGTCAAGCGCAGCTATCTCCCGGGGCGACTGCATAATCTAGCGGTCGGAGAGAAAGTGGAGTTCACTCCCGCAGAGGGCCTGTGAGGCCCATATGCTACTGCGGTGACCCGTCCAGGACCGGTACCGGAGGACTGGGAAGAAGCAGAAGACCTGGTGGAGGCAGAGGACCCGCCGGGACCCATCCGGAATACATACCAGGAGAAGAGTTCCTTCTGGCATCTTCTGGCAGCCGACGATCCTGGACAAGCCTCCCAGTCCTTACCCCTCTCCAGAGCTGCCGCGATGGGAGAAGACAGCCGCTGATTGGGCGCGGATGGCCCAGTTTAGTGAGGCTATGGACGACCTGCGGAGGAACCGTAATGAGAGAACCTCGTCTGAGCCTGCTGCAAGTGTGCCGGAATCCAGCAGTGAGATCGCCGCCCTGGAGGAGCGGATCGCTTCCTTGCAAGTTTACCTGGATGGCCTGCGGCAAGTGACAGAGTCTAAGAAGGCAGCGCAGCAGCCCAGCGGTGGTGAGTTACCTGTGCCCCCTGTGCATCCTGAACCCGTAGTACCAAGTCCTACCGCTAGCGCTGAGCCACCCAAGGTCCGTGTAAAAGCGGATAAATTGACATATGCCAGGAGCCGAGTCCGCCTTGACGGGAGCGTTATGTCCCGGCCAGAGGAAGTGTCTACCCCAGCGCCGGCCCGTGTCCCGAGACCAGCAGCTCCTATGTGTCCGCAACCCAGCGGGCCAGTGAGGTGGGTAGGCCCAATACCGGTGATGTTTCCAGCCCATTCTCTTTGGTGGGCACCCCCTCCAAGTGGCCCTGGTGCATGGCCCAGACTACCAGCAGCACAGGGCTGCACTACCTCTGATGAACAGGGTTCCTTTGACACGTACCTGTGAGCAGGCCTGCTAGGCCATGTTTGCTCATCCTCACAGGCACATCATACATGTTGCAGGAACTGTTCCTTTAAGTTTGCCAGGCTGGTGGAGCTGCTGCCAGTTCCCCACGGCCGGTGGCATGTTTGTGAAGATAAGTTGCCACTGTGGAACCACTGCTCCCAGCCTGCCTCTTTCTGTTCCGGGACATCCTGCCTGCTGCTACATGTTTGGCGTCAAGTACTTTAATAATTCCAAGTTGTGCTTTTATTTGCACCTTATCCCCTTTTAACCCCCATTTCAGGTTGAAGAGGGTTCTTTTATGTCAGCACTTTAAATATACGCAGGACTTGCCAGGAAGGTGTTTTCCTGGTATTGTCAGAGTCCTGTATTGTGATTTTATGTATGTGCTGCTGACCGTATTTATCGCTCAAAAATTTTATATCCAAGTCTATGTGCCCGGAGATGGACTCCCTGTGTGTGAGCCTCTGTGATGTCGCTTTTATTATGGACTCATTCATTGTCATGGACTATCCTGGTATTCCCTAACATCCGCTGTGCCAGGTCAGCGCCCCAGTTCCACTCACTATCCTGAAGAAAGAGAGCGACGCCCCTTGTCACCGCACTTCTCCGTTACCAGCTGGACCTGATCATAATTGTCAATGCAGATGGAATTGATTACTGATGAGTATGTATGCCTGCATGTTTTTCTTGTCTCTTTCAGGTGAAAATTCCAGCCGGGCGGTACCCTGTTAGAGTACGAGGGCGTACTCAGCTTAAAGCAGCGGGGTATGTAGTGTACGGGAGCTGTAATGCCCGTCACTACAGAAGGGTCACTTGGCTGCTGTCGTTCCTCTCATTTATGGGGAGGCTGGTAAAAGTCCTATTTATATAATGCAATGTAATTTATGGTATTTAATTCCCTGTTACTGTGAAATGTGCTATGTGCAGGCCGGCTAGGGATGTAATTCCAGCTCTAGTCACTAGAGGGAGCTAGGGAGCCCTAGTTTATATAAGGCCCAGTCAGGGAAGGAAGTGAGCTCAGCTCAGTTCAGTCTACTCCAGGCCATGAGCCTGTGAAGTCTACACCAGGCCCTGGGCCTGGGAAGGAGTGCAGACCCTGGAGTCTGTGAAGGCCACATGTCACGGGCCTAGGCAAGTCAGCAGAAGTCAAGCAGAGGCAATCCCTAGAGCAAGAGGTACTAAATGTCAAGAGGAGGTACACTGTAAACTGGAGATTCAAGGATATAAGCCAGAAGTAGGGCATTGGGGCCTTGAAGCATCAATTCCAGTCAGGACAAGTCAGGAAGAAAGTAAGGTTCACCTGCAATTCTAAGTCCTGTTATTTTACCCTCTGTTTTACCTTGCTGGATGTAAGCCTGCTGTAACTGCGACTGTACAAACGTCTATTGTCTGCAACAAGAACTGTGTTAAGAGGTTGCCTGCTGTATTTCCACTGTTTCAGTAAAGTTTGGAATTCTGTTTCAAGATACAAGTCTGCACCTCTGTTATTCCTACTATAAATACGGTGTGCCACCGTTTACTGGCACTGGCGTCACGAAACATCAGGGACTTAGCCATAGGCACGTTAAACTACAACACCAAGGGCACCTCACATTGCACCTGGCTGTGTCCCTTCAGAACCCAGAGAGTGCCCCAGAGGAACAGCGTGCCGGCCTCTCCATCACTGGCATTCCCCAGGTTAGTCCCACACATTGCCCTGACTTGGGGATGCTACAATACCATATCATTAGGCGCCCATTATTCATTATCTTCCATCCCCTTCCTCTAATAAGTGCCCTGGACTTGTATCCCTGCTCTAGCTTCCCATACATTATACCCCTTATGCGTTCCGCTGTGGGACGCATATATGCCACTCCCCTTCACCCCGCAGCTGTGCGCTCCATCTGTGGTACCCACGGCTCTGTTCCACCTCATCTCACCACTAGTTCTGATGCATCGGTACTTTGCTGAATCTATGCGCCTATTCCACGTTGGAACGCATCGCCCTCTCCACTTATTTCTGCCTCCAATGTCCCCTAAAGATCACTGTCTTTGCTTTAATTACTCTTAAAGCCTCCTGGCACTGTTCTTCTGGTTCTCCTTCTTTTTACCGATGCATTCCAGCTTGGAACGCATCGCCATCTTGCTTTTGTATTTGATGCTCATAGATCTCCGTGTGCAACCTGGCTGGGACCAATATGACCTCTTTATCTCACTTGACAATAATAGGGGCCACCTGCCCACTAATTACCCCTCTCAGAACCCTTTTTTATAAACTTCAGAAGACCTCCATACCACTTCTGGTTCGGAGGTGGCCCTTCCTGTACTCACACCCTGCCTCACTCCTCTCCATCATTCCTATCATCGACCTTCTTCTTCTCCATGGTGACTCGGTGAGTCTCGTTTCCTCTACCACTCCGGGGCCCGGTATGTTACGGCTAATAAAGTGTCTTTATAACACATATGTGCACCTGTTATGGAGCCAAAAGCGATGAATTAGGGAAACTTCTGAACCTGCGTCATCTGCCTCATGACTATATGACAAGGATGTCCCCAGTAACGGCCACTATAGGTGTGCTCCATCCAAGGGTATGTCAGATATTATACCAATAACTCTGATATCGACAGATTCCATACAATTTGGTTTTTATTATTATTTTTCTCTTTAACTCTGTTACTCACATATATTATTCTGGGACGGGAACGTGACATGAAGTTTCCTTGCATAAAACCAAATCTCAGGGAGAGCCCAAGTCTATTTTCTTTATCTACTTTTATGGGGTTGGGACCCCACGACTAGAAACACCTAAACCAGGACA
Organism: Bufotes viridis; assembly: GCA_033119425.1. Taxonomy (NCBI): domain Eukaryota; kingdom Metazoa; phylum Chordata; class Amphibia; order Anura; family Bufonidae; genus Bufotes; species Bufotes viridis. The sequence continues at coordinate 511,701,266 of CM065591.1, forward strand.
CAAGGCCATACAAGCTCCTCTGGAATTCTGGGAAGAAGGTATGCAAATGAGCTCTTAACAAGCTCCGCCTCATAGTATAGCTACCTTACATCAAGTAGCATTAGAGGCGGGACTTGGTAAGAGCTCATTTGCATACCTTTACATTAACCAAACATTTTAGAGAAATTCCTGAGGGGTGTCCTCGTTCTTGGTGGGACTAGAAGGTGTGTTCAGACCAGTCTGTGGTGGTGGTCAGCGGAAAAAACTCCTCAGAAGAGCGTCACTCTGGATTTTTGTATTTATTACCGGCCCGATCCTATCCATTGTTATAAGTGAAATATGTGTAATAATAGTAATGTCTGTTCATGAGCCTTTTTCACTGTTATAACCCCAACCCCCTCCAGGGGCAGCACTAGGCTCATGTCCCAGGAGGGTTGTTAAATGCACATTTTTCGGTACTAGACTATGGCTATGATTAAGGATGACTTTTGTCTGAAACGCGTCAGCAGGTTCTAGTCTGCCGGATTTTGGACTGCACGTTGTGGCTATGCTGCAATAAGAAGATATCGCTTTGCTGTAAAAAAAATTTCCTTCATTCTCCTGTGCGAGTGGGAGGCTCCGAGCTGAACTGGGTGAACTGGTCACATTGAAAAGTCTCCTCTAATAAGACGTGCTCTGTGCAGGTGCCAGCACTAGGAGCCTCTGTGTTATCGTCTTTGGCTATGGGCCACACCCTAGGAGAGGTAAGTGCCCGCTCCTGCACAGGGCTGATCAAATGAAGAGCTTTTCATTCTGAGTGTGTCAGCCCGTGTGTATGAGTGTGTTTGCTGGTATGTGTATATGATTGTGTCGCCTGTGTGTATGAGTGTGTCTGCCTGTGTATATGATTGTGTCGCCTGTCTGTATGAGTGTGTCTGCCTGTGTTTATGATTGTGTCGCCTGTGTGTATGAGTGTGTCGCCTGTGTGTATCAGTGTGTCTGCCTGTGTATATGATTGTGTCGCCTGTGTGTATGAGTGTGTCTGCCTGTATGTTTATGAGTGTGTCAGACCGTGTGTATGAGTGTGTTTGCTAGTATGTGTATATGATTGTGTCGCCTGTGTGTATGAGTGTGTCGCCTGTCTGTATGAGTGTGTCTGCCTGTGTATATGATTGTGTCGCCTGTGTGTATGAGTGTGTCAGCCCGTGTGTATGAGTGTGTCAGCCCGTGTGTATGAGTGTGTCTGCCTGTATGTTTATGAGTGTATCAGACCGTGTGTATGAGTGTGTTTGCTAGTATGTGTATATAATTCTGTCGCCTGTCTGTATGAGTGTGTCTGCCTGTGTATATGATTGTGTCGCCTGTGTGTATGAGTGTGTCAGCCCGTGTGTATGAGTGTGTCTGCCTGTATGTTTATGAGTGTGTCAGACCGTGTGTATGAGTGTGTTTGCTGGTATGTGTATATGATTGTGTCGCCTGTGTGTATGAGTGTGTCTGCCTGTGTATATGATTGTGTCGCCTGTCTGTATGAGTGTGTCTGCCTGTGTATATGATTGTGTCGCCTGTGTGTATGAGTGTGTCTGCCTGTATGTTTATGAGTGTGTCAGCCCGTGTGTATGAGTGTGTTTGCTAGTATGTGTATATGATTGTGTCGCCTGTGTGTATGAGTGTGTCGCCTGTCTGTATGAGTGTGTCTGCCTGTGTATATGATTGTGTCGCCTGTGTGTATGAGTGTGTCAGCCCGTGTGTATGAGTGTGTCAGCCCGTGTGTATGAGTGTGTCTGCCTGTATGTTTATGAGTGTGTCAGACCGTGTGTATGAGTGTGTTTGCTAGTATGTGTATATGATTGTGTCGCCTGTCTGTATGTGTGTGTCAGACCGTGTGTATGAGTGTGTTTGCTAGTATGTGTATATGATTGTGTCGCCTGTGTGTATGAGTGTGTCGCCTGTCTGTATGAGTGTGTCTGCCTGTGTATATGATTGTGTCGCCTGTGTGTATGAGTGTGTCAGCCCGTGTGTATGAGTGTGTCAGCCCGTGTGTATGAGTGTGTCTGCCTGTATGTTTATGAGTGTGTCAGACCGTGTGTATGAGTGTGTTTGCTAGTATGTGTATATGATTGTGTCGCCTGTCTGTATGAGTGTGTCTGCCTGTGTATATGATTGTGTCGCCTGTGTGTATGAGTGTGTCAGCCCGTGTGTATGAGTGTGTCTGCCTGTATGTTTATGAGTGTGTCAGACCGTGTGTATGGAGTGTGTTTGCTAGTATGTGTATATGATTGTGTCGCCTGTGTGTATGAGTGTGTCGCCTGTCTGTATGAGTGTGTCAGCCCGTGTGTATGAGTGTGTCAGCCCGTGTGTATGAGTGTGTCAGCCCGTGTGTATGAGTGTGTCAGCCCGTGTGTATGGAGTGTGTCTGCCTGTATGTTTATGAGTGTGTCAGACCGTGTGTATGAGTGTGTTTGCTAGTATGTGTATATGATTGTGTCGCCTGTGTGTATGAGTGTGTCGCCTGTCTGTATGAGTGTGTCAGCCCGTGTGTATGAGTGTGTCAGCCCGTGTGTATGAGTGTGTCAGCCCGTGTGTATGAGTGTGTCTGCCTGTATGTTTATGAGTGTGTCAGACCGTGTGTATGAGTGTGTTTGCTGGTATGTGTATATGATTGTGTCGCCTGTGTGTATGAGTGTGTCAGCTTGTATGTGTAGATTAGTGTTAGGCACGAATATTCGAATCACAAATTTTTGCTATATACAGTATTCATATTTTCGAATATTCTAATTTTTTTTCATCAGTAACCTCCCTTTTTGCTTGTGGGGCCAATGAGAAGCTGCAATGTCTTTGTCAGAGCTTAGCAACATCCCTAGCAACCAATAGGAAAGTCACCGACCCCTTACTATATAAGAACCTCCCCAGCAGCCATTGTCTGCAGTTTATTACAGTTCTGAGAGAGACGGCAGTGTCATTGCTGTGCTCTGTGCCAGAGGCGGCTCTTCCATTAGGCCACTTAGGCCGCCGCCTAAGACCTCGCTCTGGCTCCCATCTGACACCGCCACAAGCAGGGGCGGACTGAGCCGTCGGGCACTTTGGATGTGATCCGAGGGCCCAGCCGGGAAGGGGGCCAGCGGCGGCAGGACAGAGGCAGATGAACTCTTCCATTGTGGAACCGTTCATCTCCATAGTCATCTGTATCGCCGTCCTCAGGACAGCGATACAGATGGCTGTGCTGCGGGGCAGGGGAGAGAGGCGTCTCCTTCCTGCTCCTCTGATAGGCTGCCGGCACAAGTCCCGCAGCCTATCAGAGGCCGGGGCAGGCGGCGCGATGACGTCATCACGCCGCCTGAGCCGTACAGCGTGGACACAGGCCGGAAGAGGCCTGCATTGCAATTTTTTTTTTGTTTGTTTGTTTTTTATATACCAGACTATCTGTTACTGGCATATGGGGGTGGGGGGTTAAAGAGGCGCTTGTTACTGGCACATGGGGGGGAGGCACTTGTTACTGGCACATGGGGGAGGCACTTGTTACTGGCACATGGGGGGTAGAGGCACTTGTTACTGGCACATGGGGGAGAGAGGCACTTGTTACTGGCACATGGGGGAGAGAGGCACTTGTTACTGGCACATGGGGGAGAGAGGCACTTGTTAATGGCACATGGGGGAGAGAGGCACTTGTTAATGGCACATGGGGGGAGAGAGGCACTTGTTACTGGCACATGGGGGAGAGAGGCACTTGTTACTGGCACATGGGGGGAGAGAGGCACTTGTTACTGGCACATGGGGGGGAGAGAGGCACTTGTTAATGGCACATGGGGGCGAAGAGAGGCACTTGTTACTGGCACATGGGGAGAGAGGCACTTGTTACTGGCACATGGGGGAGAGAGGCACTTGTTACTGGCACATGGGGGAGAGAGGCACTTGTTACTGGCACATGGGGGGGGGAGAGGCACTTGTTAATGGCACATGGGGGGAGAGAGGCACTTGTTAATGGCACATGGGGGGGCGAAAGAGAGGCACTTGTTACTGGCACATGGGGAGAGAGAGGCACTTGTTAATGGCACATGGGGGAGAGAGGCACTTGTTTTTTTTTTATAATTGTATATTTATTGAAGAATATAGAATTAAAAAATACAGGAATGACAACGCCGATCCACAACAGATCGGAATACAGCAGTACAGAGTATGAAGTGTACAAAAAGAAACACTGCGGAGTATACAGCAAAAAAAAAAAAAGAATAAAAGCAGCATATAATAATATCGAAGCAGGAAGGATTGTCAGGCATGATGGCAAAAAACGCACGTATTCAACATGGAGTGTACCAAGACAACCCTTCATTTATTTAAAAGAACAATAACAGTGAACCTCAACACAAGACAGACAACAAAAACAACAGACAAGGACAAAGACAAGGGAGGGGCGGGAGGGAAGGGTAGGGGGAGATTATTTCATGATCCCTAGACCACTAAGGGAGTCTCGTCGCCCAGTAGTCGTCCCAGGTATCCCAAATGGAATTGAAAACTGTAACTTTGTCTTGGAGCACGGCTGTACAATACTCCAATGAGCGGACCTCGACTACCCTAGCATACAGGTCAGAGACCTTAGGCGGTGCAGAACTTTTCCAACCTTTGGATATCAGGCAGCGTGCAGCTGTAAGTATCAGTAGCAACAGTTTGAGAGGATGCTTCTTAAGCCTGGAGGAAGGTACATTAAGTAAAAAGGACAACGGATCTGGGCGGAGGTCCACCTTAAAAATATCACTTAAAAGGGAACCCACCCCGGACCAGTAGGGGCGAATCTTTGGACAATCCCAAAAAATATGAGGTAGAGTACCTCTGTGTAACCCACATCTCCAGCACAAATTTGGGATTGTCGGGCACATCCTATGGAGGAGATCAGGAGTGTGATACCAGAACATCAGAATTTTATATTGATTTTCCTGATGCAATATCGACATAGAGGACTTCACCGCCCTCCTCCATATGAGGCGCCAGACATCATCTGACAAGGACTTCCCCAGATATTCCTCCCATCGCGTCATATAGGAGTGCCTTTGAATTCGGTCAGGGGAGGGATTCAGCAGGATAGAATAGATCTCTGATATTACTCCCTTGGTGTGAACCCCCCTCCTACAGAGATATTCAAAAGCAGTCGGAAGGGATATCGTAACCCCCGCAAAAAGTGATTGGGCAAAGTGTCTGTCTTGTAAATGAAAAAAATTGGAAGATGTGGGTAGACCATACTTGGATTGAAGGGCAGAAAACGGTAACAAGTCCCTAGTAAAAGGATCCACGATATCAGCGAACCTAAACACCTCCTTTTGAAACCAAGGTTTCGTCTCAGCAGTAGTGAGGCTGGCGGGAGCTGAGGATGATACAGGAAGGAGGTCATGGCAGAATTAGTAGAAACCAGAGGAAACCTACCGCTACACAATCGCCACACAGATCTAGTGCAGGCCATAGGCCCCAAAAGATCTTTATTTGGCTGGGAGTCATGCGATCCTGACCACAACATGGAGTTGGGGTGTACCGGAGCAAGCCAAAGCCTTTCGATCTGCATCCAAACAGAATACGGGTGTAAGGACGCCTATGCCAAAACACAGAGCAATTGGGCTGCCCAATAGTATTTGACCAGATCCGGAACCCCCAATCCTCCCTGACATTTTCTAGCTAAGAGGACCGATCTAGGAATTCTATGACGGTTCCCGGCCCAGATGAACCGGAGGAGCTGGGATTGGATGGATCTCAGATCCTTAAGGGGCACTGCGATCGGAAGAGTTTCAAATAGGTATAAGAGTTTGGGCAGGATTGTCATTTTGGTGGCAGCAATACGTCCTAAAAGGGAAAGTGGGAGTGTATGCCAGTTATCTAGAAGGTTCCTAATCTCCGCATACATACGCGGAAAGTTAGCTTTATACAGGTCTCCATATCGGGGAGTAAGGAAAACACCCAAATATCTCAAGGATTCCCTCTTCCAGTGGAAGGAGAAATTCTCCTTGAGTCGGGTCAGAGTCTCGTGAGGAATGTTAAGAGGAAGAGCCTCAGTTTTATGGGTGTTAACCCTATACCCCGACAGACGGCCAAAGTCCTGTAAAATGGAGTGAAGGTTCGGCAGGGAGACTTGTAACTTGGTGAGGGTAAGGAGAATGTCGTCCGCATAAAGGGATATCTTAAACTCCTTGTCCCTGACCATAATGCCACTGATATCCGGATTAGCTCTGATCCTGCCCGCCAGAGGCTCAATACACATAGCAAACAATAGAGGAGAGAGGGGACATCCCTGCCTCGTCCCATTGGCAATGCGTATAGGGCGTGACTGGGCATGAGATAACTTAATTGTCGCTGTGGGGGAGGAGTATAAGCCACGAACAGCATGAACGAAGGGGCCGGAGAAACCGTACGCCCGTAGAGTAGCAAAAAGAAAGGGCCAGCTTAGGCGATCAAACGCCTTTTCAGCGTCCAGGCTAAGAAGCAGCGCCTCCTCCCCAGAGCGAGATACTACATCAATGAGGTCAATGCTCCGGCGCGTGTTATCAGCCCCTTGGCGACCAGGAACGAACCCTACTTGGTCCTTATGGATCAGGGAGGGAAGAAAGACATTCAACCGAGAGGCCAAAACCTTAGTGTAAATTTTAAGGTCCGAGTTAAGCAGGGCAATGGGCCTATAATTTTGACATTCATGGGGGTCTTTCCCCGGTTTCGGAATCACCGTGAGGTAAGAGTGAGACATAGAAGCAGGGACTGAGTTGCCGGCCAAGAAATGATTAAAAAGGGTCAACATATGAGGGGACAATTCAGGCTTAAAAGTCTTATAATATCTATACGGAAGGCCGTCAGGGCCTGGAGACTTGCCCTCTGGCAGAGTATTGATGGCTATATCTAGTTCCTCTGAAGTAATGGGACTATTGAGGGCAGAGAGGTCCGAAGTAGACAGGGTGGGTAAGTGACATGAGGCTAGATAAGACTGGAGAGCCGCATCCCGTCGATCAACATCAGAAGGGAGTTCCGGAGGGAGGTTATACAGGGCCGTGTAATAATCCGAGAACCTCTCAGCAATCACCCTAGGGTCATGGTGAATCGCACCGTCGGCCCCTTTAATGGCAGACGGGCTCGCCGTAGGGGGACGATTCCTAAGCTGTTTAGCTAGTAGGGAGTGGGGTTTGTTCCCCCAGGCATAGTAGCGCTGCCGAGTATAAAGTAACAATTTGTTAACCCGCCCGAATGCTAAGCTCCGCAGCCGAGCTCGGGTATCTACAATTCGTCGCAAAGTGCAGCGAGAGGGGCAGTTAGCAAGCTAGGCCTCTAAGGCATGTAAATGGGAAGTAAGGGATTTGACCAATGCAATGGAGTCCTTTTTCAGTCGGGAGCCTATTGCAATACAGTGACCCCTCAAAACCGCCTTATGGGCCTCCCAGAGGGAACGGACATCATCCACTGAGCCAACATTAATGTCAAAATAAGATTTCAGGTGATCACAAAGCTCGTCCCTCAGAATGGGCTGCTTCAAGAGAGACTCATTGAGTCTCCAATGGCATTGGCGGACATGACCCGAACCACTATTGATGTCGACTGATACAGGAGCATGATCAGACCAGGTTATCGGGCCCATATCTGCCCCTTCCAATAGCCTAAGGGTCGAGATGGTACCAAAAAAATAATCAATACGGGAGTGGGAGGCGTGCGGGGCGGAGTAAAAGGAGAATGACCTGTCAGTAGGATAGGTAGTACGCCACAGGTCGTACAAAGAATATTTCCTCACCAGTTTACGGAAATCCCTAGCTAGACGATGCTGCGTAGCATGGGTCACCCTGCCTTGTGGGGACAGATAGTCCATCGATTCAGAAAAAATGACATTAAAATCCCCTCCCAATAGGACCAAGGGTGTCAGGGAACCCGTACACTCAGAAAAGGCCTTACGTAGGACCCCGCCCAGAAACCGTATTTGCGAGGTATTTGGAGCGTATACATTACACAAGGTGATGGGTTTATCCGCAAGGTGACCTCGAAGAATAATGTACCGCCCTTGAGGATCCAGAATTGAGGAGTCAATTCTGAGTGGACAGTGAACGGACACCAAGATGGCGACCCCCGCCCTCCGACGACTATGGGTAGCCGAATAGGCAGTGGGATACATATGGGAAAGAAAGCGGAAGGAGGAGTCGCCATCAAAATGAGTTTCCTGTAAATACACAATGTCCGCCTTAAGGGATTTCAACTCCAAGAGCAAAAGTCTCCTCTTAGCGTTGGAGTTGAGCCCCTTAACATTAAAGGTCACACAGCGAACCATGAGGTTATGTAATAGTGTCCGAAATAGAAATGGCACAGCTCACCAGTAGAAGTCGTCAGGAACCAGGAGTAGACCGTCAAGGCAGCCGAGGATCCCAGGGAGGGTCAAATATACAGATCTTGCACACTCGAGTGGTCAGAAACCTATTGCCGAGTAGGGAACACAGGAGGGAGGAAAGGGGAGACAGGACAGGACAACACTAAGACAAACAGATAAGTAACGGTAAACAACTATTCCCAGGGAAATATTCCCTGCTGGAGGGAGATGCAAGAAGGGGCTGAAGGTGCCTCCGCTTCTGGAGTGTGAACCAGGACAAGTCCAGAAACAACTGCAGAGAGGCGCCATAAAATTCAAAGTTGCGCAAAGAGTGTGCTTTGGCCATGATAGACTCTTTAAGGGCAAAGTCGCGTACACGGCAGATTACGTCTCTAGGACGAGCAGAGGAGCCTTTTGGCTTAAGCGCTCTGTGGGCCCTGTCTAGCTTAATTTTATGCGAAGACGGCTGTCCCAAAATCATGTTGAATACAGCCTCCAAAGTAGCAAAGAGGTCTTCCTCACTAGCAGCTTCAGGGAGCCCCCGCACACGAATGTTATTCCGGCGACCCCGATTATCCAGGTCTTCCAGATGCCGTCCCGTGCCACGGAGCACTGCTGTTTGGGCCACAATCGATTCATAAAGGGAGGGGACATATTGCCTGGTGTCCTCATGTGCAGACTCCAAAGTGTCCACCCTATCCACCACTTGTTTAATATCGGTACGGACCGCTGCAATTTCTGCTCTGCACGCCTCAGTAACTTCAGATATCAGCGCCCTAAAATCTTCCTTCGTAGGGAGTTGTAGAAAATAGCTGGCCCACGGTTATGGAGGTCCAGGGGAAGCAGGGAGACCCATGGCAGGCAACTGTGGAGGGTTCTGTGATCCTGCCCACAGCATGGAGGGTAGTGGAGAGCTGCTGTTCCCTGGGTCCATGGCAGGTGGGGATGCAGAGGCTTTATCTAGCCAGGGGGCCCGTGTGGGTGGGCTAGTGCAGTATACGGGCACTTTAATACCCGTTTACCACCAATCTGTTATGTTCCTTTAAGTGTTTCATATAATTGCCTGCAGCAATGTGAAGGTCGTCATGTAGGTATTAGACCACTAGGGGAACTGGTGAGCAGGGATATATATAGGTAGGCCAAGGCAGGCTAGTGTTAGTGCAGACCCTGGAGTCTCTGTAGGCCACATGTCACAGGCCTAAGCAAGTCAGCAGAAGTCAAGCAGAGGCAATCCCTAGAGCAAGAGGTACTGAAATGTCAAGAGGAGGTACACTGTCAACTGGAGATTCAAGGATATAAGCCAGAAGTAGGGCATTGGGGTCTTGAAGCATCAATTCCAGTCAGGACAAGTCAGGAAGAAAGTAAGGTTCACCTGCAATTCTAAGTCCTGTTATTTTACCCTCTGTTTCACCTTGCTGGATGTAAGCCTGCTGTAACTGCGACTGTACAAACGTCTATTTTCTGCAACAAGAACTGTGTTAAGAGGTTGCCTGCTGTATTTTCCACTGTTTCAGTAAAGTTGGAATTCTGTTTTCAAGCTACAAGTCTGCACCTCTGTTATTCCTACTATAAATACGGTGTGCCACCGTTTACTGGCACTGGCGTCACGACACATCAGGGACCCAGCCATAGGCACGTTAAACTACAACACCAAGGGCACCTCACATTGCACCTGGCTGTGTCCCTCAAGAACCCAGAGAGTGCCCCAGAGGAACCGCGTGCCGGCCTCTCCATCACTGGCATTCCCCAGGTTAGTTCCACACATTGCTCTGACTTGGGGATGCTACATTTTGGCGTCACGAACAGGATTCGCACGTTTTTTCGGACTGTGAGCAAAACGTGAACTTTGTGCCTTAACCAGTTTGCCAAGTGACAAAACGCCTGTTTATTTGAAGTAAACTTTGCGGACCTAAAACATACAGAAAAGTGTCCCAAAAACCTCCAGAAAGCGCTGGGCAGTGTTGCGCTATCAAGAGGAAGAAAATCGCCACTTCAAAGTGCATTTTTGTGGACTTTTATGCTGTTTTACTACCGCTGCTTGCTGTCATTGAATTGATGCATCATGGCGCCCAAGATGGCCGCCTGAACTATGGACTTATCTACTGCGCCATCACTACTCATTGCTGGCGGGAAAACTTAGCGCCAAACTCTGCAGCGTCATCACTTTATTCAAATTTCCCAAGCTGGACTCCACCTACCTTGGACTTGGAAGAACGCAGACGCTGTTCCCCGTCGGAGCAAGTCCGGAGCTCCGCCCCTCCAGCCCGACGTCCTCGCGGAAAGGGACGCTGCGCAAGGGATTCCCGAAGACGTCCTTCCGGATCTCGCGAGATTTGGACCGCCTGCACCGGAGTGAGTACAAACTCCTGGGTGTATTAACTCTATACCGGAGAGGGGTCACCGGGTTAGTGAGGCCTAAAAAGGGGATACCGGACTCTGTCCACCGATCGCACTCACCGGCCAGTAACCCCGCCAGCACGACATCGGACCTATCGCTACCTCTTAAAGGGACCGCACAACCAATTAACCTGCATCATGTCGGACTCGGAAGTAGCGGAGCAGCCTGCCCCCAGGGAGCCAGTGGCCCCCAACGGTATTGCGCCTGCCAACATGATGCCGCTGACGATGCCATACTACTTTGGGGCCCCATGGTTTCCTGCTATGCCGGGAGGCTCATAATTTAAAAGACTTCCAGGACAAAATCCTGGCTCTGTTCCGGCTCTATCCTATCAACCCGGAGCAGCAAATGGAGATTCTGTTAGCCCAGTTGGAAGGAGCGCCCGTCCGAGAAGTCATGTCCTGGCCCAGTTCTGAGAGGAGTACCATAGAGCAGATCTTTGACCGCCTCAGCACCGCCTCAGACCGCCTCGGTGTCTGAAATAAAGATGCGCTTCTTCAGTAAGAAACAAAAGCCTGGTGAGTCACTCCGTGATTTTGCTTTATCCCTCCAAGAGGCCTGGAGGGCTGTCATTCATATAGACCCTAGAGAGGTTGACACCCAGGATCAAACTCTGAGAGAACAATTTATTGCGGGTGTGAATAGCGAATCTTTAAAAACACAATTGAAAATGTTGTCGGCTCAGCACCCTAACAGTATTTTCCTGGACTTTAAGGAACTGGCCATCAGTATTCTGGGACAACATCTGCCAACGGAACCAGTGGCCCATCCCGAGCCTTCTGTCCGTAGTCCTAAGCTGACGGATACCACTGCCAGAGGCCAGTCAAGCCGCCCAGACTCCAGTTCCTGATACAGTAGCTGCCCTGATGGAACAGGTCAATTACCTCACTAAGAGCCTGGAAAAAGTCTGCAGGAAACTGGAAGAGTGGGAGAAACCCTTAATGCTGGAAGATGAACTCCTTCTGCCTCAAAAAGCCTGGCCCCCTGCGTATCAAGAAGTTTATCCCAGAGATCCTGGACGACGTTCAAGTGACCGGTTTAGGAACCGCAAGCGGCCTTCCTGTAACTACTGCAGAAGTTGGGTCATACTGAATCTACTTGCTGGCAGTTAACGGGTCACCCTCGAGGCTGAGGACCGCCCTCGGAGGTAGAACAACAGGTCCAAGGGATCCAAACTGGATGCCCCTGTATGTGGGTCCCGTCCCAAAAATAAACGTCCGGATCAATGGAGTGCCTTTTGAAGCGTTGCTGGACACTGGATCTCAAGTCACCACTATTCAGCAGTCCACCTTTAATCAGTTCTGGAGTTCCAGCCTGCTTACCCAGCCACCTGAGTCCTGGTTGGAGATAATTGCAAGCAATGGTAAGCCCATAAAGGTCCATGGATACTGGGAACCCACGCTCCAGGTGGGAGAAGCCACTTTACCACAGCAAGGAGTGATCGTGGTACAAACTGGGGATAAAGGGGGCCACCCCGTGATTGTCGGGACTAATGTTTTCAAAAATTGCTACCCCGAGGTCCTTGAAGCTCTCCATCAGTCCCTGCCTGCAGCTTCCTCTGCCTCCAAGAAGGTCCTCCAAAAGACTATCAGCGTACTGTGTGCTCAGCAGAGGTTTGCAAATGAAAAAGGAGAAATCTGCACCGCCAGGATCCGTGATAATAGGCCAGTGACTCTACCTCCAAACTCCCAAACCCTCCTGTGGTGCCGTGCTGTCCTGGGAGTCCAGGGCCAAGACTATCCGGCCCTGGTGGAACCTGTCCAGATGGAGAACTACCCATATGTGAGAGCTGCCAAGTGCCTGGCGACCGTCTCCCAAGGTAAAGTACCTGTCCGTCTGATTAACCTCAGCGATCATCCTGCTGTGCTTACTAAGCACTGTCCTGTTGCCCAGCTTTCCCAGGTATCCTTCCAGGATGTCATCCGCCTGCCTGTCACCGAGAAGCCACCAGCTGCCGCTCGAGGACATCTTACTGTGAGCGACTCACAAGTGCCCTGGTGGGAGGAACTCCATGTCGGGGACGAAGCTACCCCCCAACATCAACTAGAGGGAATTCTGAATCTGGTAAAGAAACACCATCAAGCCTTCAGTAAACATGCAACGGACTATGGAGAGGTCAGTGTTATCCAACACACCATACCCACTGGCTCTCATCCTCCCATCAAAGAGAGGTATAGACCCATACCACCAACTTCCTACCAAACTGTTAAAGAGATGATCCAAGAAATGAAAGACTCAAACGTAATCCGGGACAGCCGTAGTCCCTGGGCTGCCCCCCTGGTTCTAGTAAAAAAGAAAGATGGTGGCATCCGGTTTTGTGTAGACTATAGAAAGATAAATCAGATCACTCACAAAGATGCCTATCCATTGCCACGTATTGAGGAGTCCCTAACTGCTCTAGGCTCCTCCGCCTATTTCTCCACCTTAGATTTAACCAGCGGATATTGGCAAGTGCCCATGGCCCCTGAAGATAGGGAAAAGACTGCTTTCACCACCCCTATGGGCCTGTTTGAATTTAATTGCATGCCATTTGGACTGTGTAATGCCCCCGGGACCTTTCAAAGATTAATGGAGCGGTGCTTAGGCCATAAGAACTTTGAGACGGTGCTGTTGTACCTGGATGACGTTATCATCTACTCTAAAACGTATGAGGACCATTTAAAACATTTAGCTGAGGTGTTTGAAATCCTTATTAAATACGGAGGTTACTACAATGATGGGAATAGCTCACTCCTAAGAGTAGTCTGGACTCTGTATGTGTGGATAACCCATATCCACACATACAGAGTGCCAGCCCATCTTAATAATTTTTTCCTTATTAAATACGGCCTCAAGATTAAACCGTCCAAATGTCACCTGCTGAAACCTGCTGTAAAATACTTGGGACATGTTGTAAGCGCAGAGGGGGTCCAGCCTGATCCTGATAAGTTGGCTGCTGTCCGAAATTGGCCGGTCCCCACTACAGTGAAGGAAGTGAGGAGTTTCCTTAGCTTCGCTGGCTACTACCGGCGCTTTATCCCCCACTTCGCTCAAATAGCGGATCCAATCCAGGAACTCCTGAGGGGGCAACCAAAAAAGAGCCCAAGGACTCCTGTCCCCATTGAATGGAATGAAGAGAGGGAGGTTGCATTTCAGTTGTTAAAGAAGAAGTTGACTGAACCTCCTGTGCTGGGGTACCCAGATTACAGTAAGCCATTCCACCTTTACACAGATGCCAGTAAGAAAGGCCTGGGAGCAGTGCTGGCTCAAGTGCAAGAGGGAAGAGAGAGGGTGATAGCTTACGCCAGCCGGTCCTTAAAGGGAGCTGAAAAGAATGATCAGAATTATAGCTCTTTCAAATTAGAGTTTCTGGCCTTAGTGTGGGCGGTAACAGAAAAATTCAAAGACTATTTGGCTGCCACTCCATTTATTGCCTTCACTGATAATAATCCTCTGGCCCACCTGAACACCGCCAAACTGGGGGCCTTAGAACAGAGATGGGCCTCCCGCCTTGCTAATTACGACTTCACTGTAAAATACCGGGCTGGCCGTTCAAATGATAATGCTGATGCCCTGTCAAGGCTCCCCACTGAGATAGCACCAGATGACAAACGGGATGCCTGGGAAGATGTGGAGATGCCAGCATTTTATAACAGGTTTGCTCAACAGGACCAAGCTCAAGCTGCCAACAGTGGAACCTCTGACCCTCCATCCTTTGATAAGCCTGCATCCAGAGAAGAAAAGTGGATTAAGTTGCAATCAGAGAGTAGAGTTCTCGGTGAACTGCTGGACTTCTTCATCAGTGGCAGGACCCCTGAAAGAATTCGGCGAAAGACCGCAGACCCAGAACTAACCAAATTGTGGAGGCAGCGTCAACAACTGTTCCTTCGAAAAGGCCTGTTGCTGCGACGAAGCCTGGATCCAGTGTCAAATGACAGAGTGCACCAGATCCTCATCCCACGTCGTGATGCAGGTATGGTTCTAGAAATGTATCATGATAGGTCTGGACATTTTGGGGTTCAAAAGACTGAGGCCACTATCCGTAGGCGGTTCTACTGGGTTGGAATCAGAGAGGACATTGAGAGGTGGTGTCGGGAATGTACAGCCTGTGCCCTAAAGAGAGGTGAACATCATGATCAGAGAGCACCGCTGCACCCTATTATAAGTACCGCCCCTCTTGAACTGGTCGCTATTGATCACGTAAAGTTAGAACCCAGTCACTCAGGGTATGCCTATGCCATGACTATTATTGACCATTTCACTAAGTTTGCCGTAGCAGTGCCTGTGAAGGACCTGACAGCCAAGACGACAGCTGAATTGTTCTGGAAACACTTCCTCCTGCCCTACGGCTGCCCAGAAAAGATCCTCACCGACCAGGGGTCTGCGTTTGAGTCTCATCTGTTCCAGGAGCTGTGCCGACTACACAATTGCCAAAAGGTCCGGACCACGGCCTATCATCCACAAGGTAATGGACTCTGTGAAAAGATGAATCAGACCCTGATTGAAATGTTGAGAGCCGTGCCTCCTGAGACCAGAGGAGATTGGCCTAACCTGTTACCACAGCTCATGTATACGTACAATAATACTATCCATTGTTCCACTGGATACACTCCTTTCTACCTGTTGTTTGGGCGTCAGGGTAAATTGCCTGCAGACCATTCCCTGGATGTACAAGTGCTGGATGACATTAATCCCCTGCCTAAAACTGACTGGGTAATGGAACATCAAAGGCGCTTGCTTAATGCCAAAGAAATTGTCCAGGAGCGCATGGAAGGTGCCCGGGAGCGACAACAAAAGACTATGATTTGGCGGCCCATGCAGAGCCCTTGGCTGTGGGGGACACCGTGTGGTTGAAGAACAATCACCGTACCAGTAAGCTGGACAGTAAATGGGAGAGAACTCCCTATCTTGTGTCTGCCATCCCTAATGCTGAAACTCATACCTATGAGGTCACCAGAGAGGGTAGGGGTCCCCAAATTGTTCACAGAAACCGCCTAAAACTCTGCAGTGACAAGGAGGCTGTTGTTGGAGATTCCGGATCCGAGTCTTCTGAGTCAGATTCCATTGCTCGGCCTGCTGAACCTATGCAGGCCATAGCGGATTGCTGAATGATCCTGAGCCGCTCCACTGGTTCCTTACACCCTGGTTAAACTTTGGGGTGCCTGCCCCGGCACCTGCTGAACCTGCAATCGTAGCAGGCCCCGCTCAGGGTGCTACTGAAAGGGGTCCCACTGACGTGGATCCTTCTTGTCCCCCTGTACCCGGACAAGAGGAGACCTTGGTTCTAAGGAGGTCTACCCGGTCTACAAGGGGGCGCTTACCAGTACGTTTTGAAAACTATGACTGTACTGGAAGTGTTTCCCGACAGGAAACCTCTGTGTGAGCATCATCCTTTTTAAGTCTTTGTGCCCAGAGATGGACTCCCTGTGTGCGAGCCTCCGTGATATGTTCTTATTATGGACTTATACATTTTCATATGGACTATCCTGGTGTTCACCATTGATTTGCTGTACCAGGTCAGCATCACAGCTCTGCATTAATAGCCTGCAAGCAGAGGACGTCGCCCTTGTCACCGCGCTCCACCTTTTCCAGCTGGACCTGATATGATTATTTATGCAGATGTCATTTATTTGTGTATATGTATGCCTGCATGTTTTCCTTTTGTCTTTCAGGAGAAGAATCCAGCTGGGTGGACCCCTGTGGGAGTACGAGGTCGTACTCAGTTTAAAGTCGTGGGGTATGCAGTATACGGGCACTTTAATACCCGTTTACCACCAATCTGTTATGTTCCTTTAAGTGTTTCATATAATTGCCTGCAGCAATGTGAAGGTCGTCATGTAGGTGTTAGACCACTGGGGGGAGCTGGTGAGCAGGATATATATAGGTAGGCCAAGGCAGGCTAGTGTTAGTGCAGACCCTGGAGTCTGTGAAGGCCACATGTCACAGGCCTAAGCAAGTCAGCAGAAGTCAAGCAGAGGCAATCCCTAGAGCAAGAGGTACTAAATGCCAAGAGGAGGTACACTGTCTACTGGAGATTCAAGGATATAAGCCAGAAGTAGGGCATTGGGGCCTTGAAGCATCAATTCCAGTCAGGACAAGTCAGGAAGAAAGTAAGGTTCACCTGCAATTCTAAGTCCTGTTATTTTACCCTCTGTTTCACCTTGCTGGATGTAAGCCTGCTGTAACTGCGACTGTACAAACGTCTATTTTCTGCAACAAGAACTGTGTTAAGAGGTTGCCTGCTGTATTTTCCACTGTTTCAGTAAAGTTGGAATTCTGTTTTCAAGCTACAAGTCTGCACCTCTGTTATTCCTACTATAAATACGGTGTGCCACCGTTTACTGGCACTGGCGTCACGACACATCAGGGACCCAGCCATAGGCACGTTAAACTACAACACCAAGGGCACCTCACACTGCACCTGGCTGTGGCCCTTGAGAACCCAGAGAGTGCCCCAGAGGAACAGCGTGCCGGCCTCTCCATCACTGGCATTCCCCAGGTTAGTCCCACACATTGCTCTGACTTGGGGATGCTACACTAGGAGGATCAGGTAGTGGAGCTACAGGGGGGGTCACAGTACCTGTGGACGTTGGTGCTCCCTGCAGCATGTAGGCTGTCTCCTTTTCAAGCTGAGGATCCGGGGCCGCCATCTTGCAGCTTGCAGGCCCAGCAGTGAATGCAGAGGAGTCCCTTATGGAGGAGTGCTCCTGAGATCGGAAGCAGAGCACACTGTCTGAGGGGCTCCCGAGCGCTGGGATCCGGACCGCAACCCTCCTCCTGTAAGCGGTGAGCAGGAGGAGGAAGGGAGGAATGTGGGAGGCCTGGCGTCTGGTCCCAGCACTGTTCCAATGTCTTGGCAGGTGAGGAGGTGCGGGAAGAGGCAGGGGCCCTCTTTGCTGCGCTTTTCTTCCCCATAGGGACCGGGGAGCAGGAGAAGCAGGCCAGATTCAGTCGGTGCGGGCAGGAGCAGGTCTCTTAGGCGGCCATCTCCTGCGGCGTCCAGACACGCCCGAGAGAGGCACTTGTTACTGGCACATAGAGGTGGGAAGAGAGTCACTGGAATTTGGGGGAGAGGCACTTGTTACTGGCACATGGGGGGAAGAGAGGCACTTGTTACTGGCACATGAGGGGGAAGAGAGTCACTGGAATATGGGGGAGAGGCACTTGTTACTGGCACATGGGGGGAAGAGAGGCACTTGTTACTGGCACATGAGGGGGAAGAGAGTCACTGGAATATGGGGAGAGGCACTTGTTACTGGCACATGGGGGAAGAGAGGCACTTGTTACTGGCACATGAGGGGGAAGAGAGTGACTGGAATATGGGGGGGAGAGGCACTTGTTACTGGAACATGGGGGGCAAAGAGAGGCACTTGTTACTGGCACATGGGAGAGAGGCACTTGTTACTGGCACATGGGGGGCGAAAGAGAGGCACTTGTTACTGGGCACATGGGGGAGGCACTTGTTACTGGCACATGGGGGAAGAGAGGCACTCGTTACTGGCACATGGGGGGGACGAGAGTATAATAAACAGATCATTATTAATCTCCTACTATTAAGGAAGGACCAAGAAAGGAGAACTTTGAACTGAATATAATAACAAACGCTAACTCATGGCACTGAGACAATTATAGGTTTTTATATTTTATATATACGCGGTCCGAGTGAACACCTGATCATTTACTGGAAAATCATCAGCTTATGGTATTGGATATAGTGTAGGATACAGAGATCACCTGCATCCCTGTCCTCGGTCTGTCACACATCTGTGTATTCATTTACTGAGATTCCTCGGTCACACCCTTCATTCTTCACCTCGTGTGAGGTCAGAACGGACTATTGGTACTGAGTCACGCTGTTATCGCCACGTCGTATGGTTGGCAGACGTTGTGATCTTATTGGATGCATCATCCACACAGCCCACTGCTAAAGCCATCTAATCTTTGATCATTTTTTATATTTTAGTTTTAACATTTTTTTATTTTATTTATATATATGTCTTTGGAAATACGTAACTATATATACACGCAATCATTGTTCTTGCGGGGTCAAAGTGAAGACTGCATGTCTATAATACTATATATCTGTGTATGAGTGTGTCTGCCTGTGAGTGTGTCTGCCTGTGAGTGTGTCTGCCTGTATGTGTGTATGTATGAGTGACTGTCTACCTGTATGTATGTGTGTCTGCCTGTGTGTGTGTATGTATGTATTGTGGTAAGGTGCAGGGTGCCGTCGTGGATGGCAGGTACGTGTCACAGAGGTTCATAGCCTCGGTGAGGTAAGAGCAGGTAGTGCTACTGACACAGTTGCTAAATAGCATGGCTGCAAAGCCGATCCGGGCCGGCTCTTACCAGGAGCAGCTAAAGTGTAGGGTGGGTGGCTGCTCCCCACGACCCGGTCCTGGTTTTGGGCTGGGTTTAAAAACACAGCCAGCACCAGCAGCTGTCTCTGTGATTGTCCTGGAGCTGCTGGTAGTGCTGTGGAGCTCTCTGGGCTGGAAGCAAGAGCCCAGCAAAGAGGAGTGCAGTCGGCCTGGAAGCCTGAGGGTGGATTTTCCTGCGGCTGGGCCGACAGCCAGGTGTGAACCCGCACCTAAAACCTCCCAGGTGATTGGAACCTGTATTGGACTGTTTTGTTTTGCCTCACGTTTTCTGCTGTGTGTGAATTAACACCAAGTGACTGTTTGGAGTTTATTTTATGCAAGTGTGAATAAAACACTGTTTGCTGAACTTTCTGGACTCCCTGTTTTGCCTCTGTACTGCACCCGCACCGCTGTCTACCAGAGCAACTCCCCACATTTGGTGTCGGATGCGGGCATGCGCAGTGAGGCTGGCGTGAACGCCGAAATTTTTTTTGTTTTGCTGAGCACAAGTGCATGGAATATATTAAACCGGCAAAGTTGCAAGCAGGAATTTCTGGCAACATGGAGGCGATTGTAAAAGCTCTCATGGAGGCTAACCTGCAGCAGCGGGAGGCTAACAAGCAGCAGCAGGAGACTAATCAGCTGCTTTTACAACACGTGATGGCGTTACAAGCTGCAGGAGCGTCCCACCACGACCATGATGCCCGGAAAGCGGTCCGTGCGGCGATCCCAAAGATGACCCCCTCGGACGACGTGGAGACATATCCGGCGGTCTTTGAAAAGGTGGCCGTGAGGGAGAAGTTACCCCGTGACCAGTGGGCTGAGGTGGTCGCTCCGTTCCTGGCATCCGGACCCCAGCAGGTTTTCTTTGATTTAACGGATGATCAGGCTACTGATTACCCGACGGTGAAGGGGGAGATCCTGGCCAGGCTAGGAATAAACGTGTTGGTCCGGGCTCAGCGGGTCCACCAGTGGGACTTTAAAGCGGTTGAACCCGCCCGGCCGCAGTACTATGAGTTGCTGCACAGGTTGCAAAAATGGCTGCAGCCTGATATTCTAAGTCCGACTGCTATGCTGGACCGACTGCTGGCTGACATGTTCTGGAGGACCCTGCCTTACCCCCTTCAGCACTGGATCGGCCAGGTATCACCCACCAATGCCCTAGAAATGGTCGATCTGGTGGAGCGCTATGAGGCCACCAAAAACCTGCAAGGGGGTGTTGTTGGGAGGGGGCCGGTCAAACCCCAGAGGACTCCCATCCAGTCCTGACGACTGGTACCCGAGAAACCTGCTCGGGGTGTACCCCCTGTAGACCAGGCTCCGATTGTCTGCTGGCGGTGTCAGGAGCCTGGCCACGTAAGGGCCGACTGTCCCCACCGGGGAGAACCCATGGAGACTAATTATGGGTACTGGGCTTTAATGTATGCCCGGAGACTGTGTGCAACCGGCACCCCCGAGACAATAGACAATCGTCACCTGTGCCAGGTGCAAGTGGGTGATAACCTGGCAGTGGCGCTGTTGGACTCAGGGAGGCTAGTAACCCTGGTAAGTGCTGCCCTGGTACAGCCCACCCAGTATACGGGCCGGAAAGTTGGTGTGGTGTGCATACATGGAGACTTAAAGGACTATCCCACTGCTGTAATGTCTCTGTCCACAGTGGCCGGCACATGGACTTGTGAAGTGGCGGTCTCCACAAAGCTACCTTATGAACTAATAATTGGGAGAGACTTCCCTGGTTTTCCGTCACTATGGCCTGAGATGAAAGTGACTAATAGCCCTGAGACAGGGGTAACCCTAGCAGAGTGGCCTGGTTCCAGTGGGAGGCCAGAGCCCTGGGAGGCCACACCCCCACTGAGTGTAATGGTGGGAGACATGGACGACTTGCCACCAGGACCTGAGTTGGCAGACCTCCACGTCTCCGGAGACAATTTTGGGACCGCCCAACACCGGGACCAAACCCTAACCAGGGCCTGGGAGAACGTGGTGGAAATTGATGGTAAACCCCAGAAACCTGGGGCTGAGTTAATGTTTCCCCGTTTTGTTGTTCACCAGGAAATGTTGTATCGGGTTAACCAAATCCGGGGTGAACCTGTTGAACAGTTGGTGGTGCCCATAGCGTATCGCAAGCTTGTCATGGAGCTTGCCCACCAACATGTTCTTGGGGGACACTTGGGGTGGCAGAAAACCCAGGACCGCATACTGCAGCGGTTTTATTGGCCTGGTGCGTTTAAGGAGGTAGAAGAATATTGTAAATCTTGTCCAACCTGTCAGGTAAATAGCCCCCAGCCACATTTCCGTAGTCCTCTGGTACCTCTTCCAATTATTGAGGTACCGTTTGAGCGAATCGCTATGGATCTAATCGGGCCTGTACCAAAGTCTGCTAGGGGCCACCAACACATTCTGGTAGTTCTCGACTATGCCACTCGGTATCCGGAGGCGGTGCCCCTGCGACATACCTCAGCTAAGCTCATTGCCAAAGAGTTAATGGAGATGTTTTCCCGTGTGGGCCTGCCAAAAGAGGTTCTGACAGACCAAGGGACCCCTTTTATGTCCAAAGTTATGAGGGAACTGTGTAAATTGTTGCGTATAAAGCAGTTACGGACGTCCGTTTACCATCCGCAAACAGACGGTCTTGTCGAAAGGTTTAACCAAACGTTAAAAAATATGTTAAAAAGGGTGGTGTCTAGAGATGGGAAGGACTGGGATCTGCTTCTGCCCTATCTCATGTTCGCAGTGCGAGAGGTACCCCAGGCCTCTACTAGGTTCTCGCCCTTCGAATTGCTTTATGGCAGACACCCTCGGGGCCTGTTGGATATCGCCAAGGAAGCGTGGGAACAACAGCCTGTCCCCCACAAAAGTGTCATTGAGTATGTCACCCAGATGCAGGACCGGATGGAAAGGGTGTTGCCGCTGGTCCGGGAGCATATGGAGGCAGCGCAACAAGCCCAGAGTAGGGTGTACAATCGTCAGGCTCGGGTACGGGACTTCAATCCAGGAGATCGGGTTTTGGTCCTGGTACCCACCCTTGACAGCAAGTTCCTAGCTAGGTGGCAGGGCCCCTATGAGGTGATCGAGTAGGTAGGGGAAGTAAATTACAAGGTACACCAGCCAGGGCGGCGCAAGCCGGAGCAGGTGTACCACGTGAATTTACTAAAGCCGTGGAAGGATAGGAACGCGACCGACGACAACAGCCCCCGGCCAGGGCTTCTGCGTGAGAAGGGTCCAGCCCCACAGTTCGAGGCCTGCGAAGCAGTAACCACGGTAAAAATTGCAGACAGCCTGTCTTCCAAACAAGTTCAGGAAGTCCGGGAGTTCATCAGTCGGAACACGGATGTGTTCTCGGACCTCCCTGGCCGCACGTCTCTCATCCGACATGACATCGTCACTGAGCCTCAGGCCAAAATCCGGTTAAAACCATACCGGGTACCTGAGGCTCGGCGACGGGCCATCGCGGAGGAAGTACAGTTAATGTTGAAGCTCGATGTCATTGAGGAGTCGAAGAGTGAGTGGGCCAGTCCCATAGTTCTAATACCCAAGCCGGATGGGACGTTGCGGTTCTGCAACGATTTTCGCAAGTTAAATGAAGTGTCCAAGTTTGATGCGTATCCCATGCCCCGGGTAGACGAGCTTGTTGAGAATTTAGGGCAAGCCCGTTATTTTTCTGTGCTGGACCTCACTAAAGGGTACTGGCAGGTACCCTTAACGGAGTCGGCCAAGGAAAAAAACGCTTTTGTTACCCCGCAGGGCCTGTATCACTACAAGGTGTTACCCTTTGGCCTGCATGGCGCCCCCGCCACCTTCCAAAGGTTAATGGATATTGTGCTGCGACCTCATCGTCGGTACGCCTCGGCCTACTTAGATGATGTGATCATCCACAGCACCGACTGGGAAAGCCATTTGCCCAAAGTGCAGGCGGTAGTGGATGCCCTGAGGAAAGCCGGACTAACCGCCAATCCAAAGAAGTGTGCGATTGGGTTGGAAGAGACCAAATACCTGGGATATGTTATTGGGCGGGGAGTCATCAAGCCGCAGGTAACTAAGGTAGAGGCCATTCGTAGCTGGCCCCGACCGGTCACCACCAGGCAGGTAAAGTCGTTCCTGGGGATTGTGGGGTATTACATGAGGTTTGTGCCCCACTTTGCCACTATCGCTTCGCCGTTGACAGAATTGTTAAAGGGGCGTAAGACAGGGACGGTCCGTTGGAATGAGCAGGCAGAAAAGGCTTTCTCCGCCTTGAAATCGGCCATGTGTGGGTCCCCGGTTTTGGTGACACCCGATTTCAAGAAGGAGTTCGTTGTCCAGACCGACGCCTCTGAGGTTGGCCTTGGTGCGGTACTGTCGCAGGAAGTCAACGGGGAGGAGCATCCCGTTGTCTTCCTCAGCCACAAACTCACCCCAGCAGAGACTAGGTACAGCATAGTCGAGAGAGAGTGCCTGGCCATCAAGTGGGCACTCGAGGCCCTCCGTTATTACCTGCTGGGCAGAAGCTTCCGCCTGGTGACCGACCACTCCCCACTCAAGTGGATGAGCCAGGCCAAAGAGAGGAATGCTCGGGTCACCAGGTGGTTTCTGTCTCTACAGAATTATAAATTCACGGTGGAGCACAGAGCGGGCCGGTTGTTGAGAAATGCAGACGCCCTCTCCCGGGTACACTGTTTTTCGTGTGTCCACCCCCTCAGGGTTGAACAAAGGGGGGGGGGGGGTATGTGGTAAGGTGCAGGGTGCCGTCGTGGATGGCAGGTACGTGTCACCGAGGTTCATAGCCTCGGTGAGGTAGGAGCCGTTTGTTGATGTCAGCAGCAGGTAGTGCTACTGACATAGTTGCTAAATAGCATGGCTGCAAAGCCGATCCGGGCCGGCTCTTACCAGGAGCAGCTAAAGTGTAGGGTGGGTGGCTGCTCCCCACGACCCGGTCCTGGTTTTGGGCTGGGTTTAAAACACAACCAGCACCAGCAGCTGAGAGAGTGATTGTCCTGGAGCTGCTGGTAGTGCTGTGGAGCTCTCTGGGCTGGAAGCAAGAGCCCAGCAAGGAGGAGTGCAGTCGGCCTGGAAGCCTGAGGTGGATTGTCCTGCGGCTGGGCTGACAGCCAGGTGTGAACACGCTCCTATACCTCCCAGGTGACTGGAACCTGTATTGGACTGTTTGTTTTGCCTCACGTTTTCTGCTGTGTGTGAATTAACACTAAGTGACTGTTTGGAGTTTATTTTATGCAAGTGTGAATTAAACACTGTTTGCTGCACCTTCTGGACTCCCTTTGCCTCTGTACTGCACCCGCACCGCTGTCTACCAGAGCGACTCCCCACAGTATGTATGTATGCATGTGTGTCTGCCTGTGTGTATGAGTGTGCCTGTTTAAATGAGTGTGTTTGCCTGTGTATGTATAAGTGTGTCTGCCTGTGTTTGTGTATGAGTGTGTCTGCATGATTGTGTATTAGTGTGTCTGCATTGGTAAATGAGTTTGTCTGTCTGTGTATTTATGAGTTTGTATTACAGTCCCCTCCACCGTGTGTCCTGTTGGAATCATGTTCACACACACACACACACACACACACTTATACAAGCACAGGTATGGCCTCCATGTCCACAGCTCCTTCTCTCCTCGCTCATCTCTATTGTTGGATTTGAGCAGAAAGAGATTTATGTGCAGTGTCATCACTGAGCAGAAAGTCAATTCATTACACAATCCTCACACTCCTCCTCATCATCCTCCCCCAGGACTCCTCCTCATCATCATAATAATCCACACCCTCCTCTTGCTGCTCTCACTTCCTTCAGCAGAGAAAGGAGGAAAACAACACACAGAGGTAAGACAGTCCGCACACTACAAACAGCAAGCAATGTGCACTACTACACACCGTACACTACTATACACACAGAGGTAAGATACACAACACACTGTGCACTACTATACACCGTACACTACTATACACACAGAGGTAAGATACACAACACACTGTGCGCTACTACACACCGTACACTACTATACACACAGAGGTAAGATACACAACACACTGTGCACTACTACACACCATACACTACTATACACAGAGGTAAGACAGTCCGCGCACTACAAACAGCAAGCAATGTGTGCTACTACACACCATACACTACTATACACAGAGGTAAGATACATAACACACTGTGCACTACTTCACACCATACTCTACTATACACAGAGGTAAGATACACAACACACTGTGCACTACTACACACCATACACTACTATACACACAGAGGTAAGATACACAACATACTGTGCACTACTACACACCGTACACTACTATACACAGAGGTAAGATACACAACACACTGTGCACTACTACACACCATATACTACTATACACAGAGGTAAGATACACAACACACTGTGTACTACTATATACTATACACACAGAGGTAAGATACACAACATACTGTGCACTACTACACACCGTACACTACTATACACAGAGGTAAGATACACAACACACTGTGCACTACTACACACCATATACTACTATACACAGAGGTAAGATTCACAACACACTGTGCACTACTACACACCATATACTACTATACACACAGAGGTAAGATACACAACACTGGACCACTTCATTGACTACTCATGAAATTGCCACCCTCACCACTCTGTGACGAGGCCACTATGTTGACTTCTCATGCGGTTGCTGCATTGGCTGGGTTTGGGGTGGCCCTAATGCTATGCTGGGTCCCCCGGACACCGTCGAGGTGTCTCCATGTGTTGCTGCTCTCTGGAAGGGATGCTAACGCGTGGTTCACCCCAATGAAAAATAAGTCCAGAGAGTCAGAGTCTGCAGTATCCAGGGGGCTTCTTTACTAGAGGAATTCATGTGCAAAACAATACAGATGAGGCATAGGGCTGGCTTCTCCAGTCTCCTCCCTAGGATGAGGCATAGGGCTGGCTTCTCCAGTCTCCTCCCTAGGATGAGGCATAGGGCTGGCTTCTCCAGTCTCCTCCCTAGGATAAAGCATAAGGCTGGCTTCTCTAGTATTCTCCCTAGGACGAGGCATTGGGCTGGCATCTTCAGTCTACTCCCTGAGACGAGGCATAGGGCTGGCTTCTCCAGTCTCCTCCCTTAGAAGAGGCATAGGGCTGGCTTCTCCAGTCTACTCCCCTAGACATGGCATAGGGCTGGCTTCTCCATTCTCCTCCCAGAGATGAGGCATAGGGCTGGGTTCTCCAGTCTCCTCCCTAGGATAAAGCATAAGGCTGGTTTCTCTAGTATTCTCCCTAGGACGAGGCATTGGGCTGGCATCTCTAGTCTACTCCCTGAGACGAGGCATAGGGCTGGCTTCTCCAGTCTCCTCTCTTAGAAGAGGCATAGGGCTGGCTTCTCCATTCTCCTCCCTGAGACGATGCATAGGGCTAGCTTCTCCAATCTCCTCCCTGAGATGAGGCATAGAGCTGTCTTCTCCAGTCTCCTCCTAGAGACGAGTCATAGAGCTGGCTTCTCCAGTCTCCTACCTGAGACGAGGCATAGGGCTAGCTTCTCCATTCTCCTTCCTGAGATGAGGCATAGAGCTGGCTTCTCCAGTCTCCTCCTAGAGACGAGTCATAGGGATGGCTTCTCCAGTCTCCTTCCTGAGACGAGGCATAGGGCTGGCTTCTCCAGTCTCCTCCCTGAGACGAGGTACAGAGCCGGCTTCTCCAGTCCCCTCCCTGAGACAAGGCATAGGGCTGGCTTCTCCAGTCCCCTCCCTGAGACATGGCATAGGGCCGGCTTCTCCAGTCCCCTCCCTGAGACATGGCATAGGGCTGGCTTCTCCAGTCCCCTCCCTGAGACGAGGCACAGGGCTGGCTTCCCAGTCTCCTTCCTGAGACATGGCATAGGGCTGGCTTCTCCAGTCCCCTCCCTGAGACGAGGCACAGGGCTGGCTTCCCCAGTCTCCTTCCTGAGATGAGGCATAGGGCTGGCTTCTCCAGTCCCCTCCCTGAGACGAGGCACAGGGCTGGCTTCTCCAGTCTCCTTCCTGAGATGAGGCATAGGGCTGGCTTCTCCAGTCCCCTCCCTGAGATGAGGCATAGGGCTGGCTTCTCTAGTCTCCTCCCTGAGACATGGCATAGGGCTGGCTTCTCCAGTCCCCTCCCTGAGACGAGGCACAGGGCTGGCTTCTCCAGTGTCCTCCCTGAGACGAGGCATAGGGCTGGCTTCTCCAGTCTCCGCCCAGAGACGAGGCATAAGGCTGGCTTCTCCAGTCCCCTCCCAGAGACGAGGCACAGGGCTGGCTTCTCCAGTCTCCTCCCAGAGACGAGGCATAGGGCTGGCTTCTCCAGTCTCCTCCCTGAGACGAGGCATAGGGCTGGCTTCTCCAGTCTCCTCCCTGAAACGAGGCACAGGGCTGGCTTCCCCAGTCTCCTTTCTGAGACATGGCATAGGGCCGGCTTCTACAGTCCCCTCCCTGAGACGAGGCATAGGGCTGGCTTCTCCAGTGTCCTTCCTGAGACGAGGCATAGGGCTGGCTTCCCCAGTCTCCTTCCTGAGATGAGGCATAGGGCTGGCTTCCCCAGTCTCCTTCCTGAGATGAGGCATAGGGCTGGCTTCTCCAGTCTCTAGTAGAGTAGGATAAAAAGTAGAGGGTTAAACACAGGTCCTGTAAGGGACTATGGTTAACTGTAGGGGCGCCAGAGGAGGACAAGTGATCAAAAATAGGAGAAGGTGACAAAGTGAAAGGGCCGCTGGGAGCAATAAAGAGGCTGCCGAGGAAAAACCCAGAGGGGAGGGTATCCTCTGTGGGTGTCAATAATGGACCAAAAAGGAGAAAGAAAAATATACCTCAGAGGGCGCCAATTTGGGTTGCTCCCAGTAATACTACTATAGTAGAACCAGCGGACCGCTAGTGAAGCGTTAGGTAGGTTGCTGGGTTAACACTGGTTGGTTATGAAGGAATATCAAAATTAAAAAACAATATATATATATATTTTTTTTAATATATTTTTTAATTTTGATATTCCTTCATAACCAACCAGTTTTAACCCAGCAACGTACCTAACGCTTCACTAGCGGTCCGCTGGTTCTACTATAGTAGTATTACTGGGAGCAACCCAAATTGGCGCCCTCTGAGGTATATTTTTCTTTCTCCTTTTTGGTCCATTCTCCAGTCTCTTCCCTGAAATGAGGCATAGTGCTGGCTTCTCCAGTCTCTTCCCTGAAATAAGGCATATGGCTGACTTTTCCAGTCTCTTCCCTGAGATGAGGCACAGGCTGGCATCTCCAGTGTCTTCCCTGAAATGAGGCATAGGGCTGACTTCTCCAGTCTCCTCCCTGAGACGAGGCATAGGGCTGGCTTCTCCAGTCCCCTCCCTGAGACATGGCATAGGACCGGCTTCTCCAGTCTCCTCCCTGAGACGAGGCATAGGACCGGCTTCTCCAGTCTCCTCCCTGTGACGAGGCATAGGGCTGGCTTCTCCAGTCTCCTCCCTGAGTCGAGGCATAGGGCTGGCTTCTCCAGTCTCCTCCCTGAGACGAGGCATAGGGCTGGCTTCTCCAGTCTCCTCCCTGAGATGAGGCATAGGGCTGGCTTCTCCAGTCCCCTCCCTGAGACGAGGCATAGGGCTGGCTTCTCCAGTCTCCTCCCTGAGACGAGGCATAGGGCTGGATTCTCCAGTCTCCCCTCTGAGACGAGGCATAGGACTGGCTTCTCCAGTCTCCTCCCTGAGACGAGGCATAGGACTGGCTTCTCCAGTCTCCTCCCTGAGACGAGGCATAGGGCTGGCTTCTCCAGTCTCCTCCTGAGAGCGAGGCATAGGGCTGGCTTCGCCAGTCTCCTCCCTGAGACGAGGCATAGGGCTGGCTTCTCCAGTCTCCTCCCTGAGACGAGGCATAGGGCTGGCTTCTCCAGTCTCCTCCCTGAGACGAGGCATAGGGCTGGCTTCTCTAGTCTCCTCCCTGGTAGAAGAAGGGTTTGATGTTCAGGAAAGGCCTGAGCTAGCTGTCCCTCTCTCTCTCAGAAGGCTGGCCTCCTGGTCACGGGCCCATGGTCTGTAGCTCAGTAGTTCGGATGGCTCCTTGGTCACAGGGTTAAGGACCCATGGTCTGTGGCTCAGAGCGACGCCTGTCATCCGCGTATTATACTGACTCACGGTATTGTGTCACTACCACAGTAGACTCCCTCTGCGTGTTACTATACAGGATCTGCAGCCAGGAAATAGCCGTTTTTAACATGATTTGTCACAAATAAATTCAGATAGAATTTCTCTCATTTCTAGTCATAATGTTAATAAGAAGATGCGTCGTGTCCGCTCTCCTGTACCGGCGGATTCTCCACTTCTCAGGGTCAGTAATTCACATTTCTCAGGTCCAACACACGAAGAATGGCCGACGATGAAAATGTCATCCGTCTGAGACGCAGCTTTCGGGAGGGGAAGACGAGGCCCTTACAGTTCAGGATCTCACAGCTGGAAGCCCTGAGCAGATTCCTGGAAGAAAATAAGGAGCTGATAATGGAGGGTCTGAAAAAGGACCTCAGCAAGGTGAGAGCTGGGCACAGGTCACATCCAAAGCAGCACACAAAGCTCAGGAACCTGCTGCTGGGATAGTGTGAAGGGGGGGGGGGTGTAAAGTGCTAGAGGTGCTCCGTCACAGGTCACATCCAAAGCAGCACACAAAGCTCAGGAACCTGCTGCTGGGATAGTGTGAAGGGAAGGAGGGTGTAAAGTGCTAGAGGTGCTCCGTCACAGGTCACATCCAAAGCAGCACACAAAGCTCAGGAACCTGCTGCTGGGATAGTGTGAAGGGGAGGGGGGTGTAAAGTGCTAGAGGTGCTCCGTCACAGGTCACATC